>JAXIVD010007630.1:0-12500 GCA_036785275.1 Cancer borealis
CTCTCTTTTTCTCTCTTTTTTTTTCTCTCTCTCTCTCTCTTCTCTCTCTCCTCTCTCTCTCTCTCTCTCTCTCTCTCTCTCTCTCTCTCTCTCTCGCTCTCGCTCTCGCTGCTCTCGCCTCTCGCTCTCCTCTCTCTCTCTCTCTCTCTCTCTCTCTCTCTCTCTCTCTCTCTCTCTCTCTCTCTCTCTCTCTCTCTCTCTCTCTCTCTCTCTCTCTCTCTCTCTCTCTCTCTCTCTCTCTCTCTCTCTCTCTCTCTCTCTCTCTCTCTCTCTCTCTCTCTCTCTCTCTCTCTCTCTCTCTCTCTCTCTCTCTCTCTCTCTCTCTCTCTCTCTCTTATTATTACATATTTACAAATGAAAGAAAATCATCTTGCTGTATTGGAAATCTTTGGTAAGCATTACGAAATTGGTCTGACATCCAATCATTCTCATTTCCTTGACGGATTTATATATATATATATATATATATATATATATATATATATATATATATATATATATATATATATATATATATATATACATATATATATATAGTAGTGTAGTAGTAGTAGTAGTAGTGGTGGTGGTGGTGGTAGTATTAGTAGTAGTAGTAGTAGTAGTAGTAGTAGTAGTAGTAGTGGTGGTAGTAGTAGTGGTGGTACTGTATTGCATCTTTACAGAGGTGGGCAATCGGATTCGGAAGTCCGATTATCCGATTATCCGATTAATCGGACTCGCATTTTCGAATCGGATAATCGAATCGGACTAACCCCCGCCAAACGAATCGAATAATCGCAATCGGACTGCCGAAAATTTAAAGCGATTTGCGATTAATCCAGGGCGACGTCGTCTTTGTATTTTCGCAATAGCAGTTTCTTAATAAATTTTTCTATATTTTTCTCAAGTAAATATTTTTTCGCTTTATTCTATTCACACTTTAGTATTTTCTCTATAATATAATGCGCAAAATATCATGATTAATTATTAAATCATATAAATTATAATAAAAAGGTTATATTTTACAAGTGTAAAGTTGGTATAATACGTGTTTAGTTCTGGTTTTTCATACGCGTCTCATCGGTTAAGTGACGCGCCACACCAGTTTAGAGCCAGTCGTCGTGAGAGGAAGTGCTGCTGCTGCTGCTAGGGCAAAAAAGCATTAAATTCCCTTTAGAAACATTGAAAATAGCTTTAAAAACATTGAATCGCTTTTAAAAATATCGAATCGCTTTTAAAAACTTTAATCGAAATCGGATAATCGGATAATCGCTAATCGGATTTAGATTTTTTGGCAACCGAATCGGATAATTGAATCGGACTTGACGAGCTGGCGAATCGGTAATCGCTAATCGGACTTAAATTTTTTCGAATCGCGCCCACCTCTGCATCTCTACATATATATTGTTTGTTTTTTTTACACACTTATCAAACTACTTATAAAAAATGTCCAACTTCTAGATACGTAATAAATAACTTTTCTACTATACTACAGAAGAAATTTTTGATCCTACTGATATATTGAACTTGTAACTGATTTATTTTCGTCATATATTATGATCGAGTGTGGGAGGAGGAGGAAGAAGAGGAGGAGGAGGAGGAGGAGGAGGAGGAGGAAGAGAAGGAAGATGAGATGAACTATAAGGCGATAAAAAAAGAGGAAGAAAAATATTGAAGATAATATAACGAAGAAAAAAACAACAAAGCAAAGATTGAGAAAGAAAACGAAGATGTAGACGCGAAAAATTAGAAAGAAAACGAAAATCACAACGAAGATGAAAACGCGAAACAAAAAACGGGGATACAAAAAATATGAAAGAAAACGTAAATAAGGATTGCAACTACAACTTCAACTTACAGGAGCATTGATAACCATAGCCTCGCACCAAGCCAGAACCTGCGGCGTGTTGGCCCTGATGGAGTCCACGCGGCCGTAACGAAATCTGCGGGTACTGGCACTCTCGTAGGTACTCGTCAGTTGGCCATGGCACCTGTAGGGGGAGGAGGAGGAGGGAAGGCAAGGGAGGGTGAGCACAACGCGGTTATATAAGAGACTGGAGGGAAAACAAAAAAAATAGGGTGAAGTATCTTATTAGGATGGATTATTTTTCTATCTATCTATCTATCTATATACAAACCTTTTTTTAATGCTTAAAGTAAAATAGAATACCTTGTTTTATTTTCTATTATTACGTGTACTTAAATCACCACCTGCGCAAGACGTAGTGAAGGGTAATACCTGTTAATTGGATCTGATTACTTAGATGTTAGCCATTTACCTGGTTGTCGCCGGCAGGTAGCGTCACGCCTAACCAACTTTCCGGTCTTGCCTTTGTTTCCTATTTCTCCCTTGATTAGTTCACGAAAGGCGGAGGAAAAGGGGAAAATAACTTATGTTCTAGGAGGATAAGAGAGGCGTAGAGAGTGTGGCAACGCGTGACTTGGAGACAGACGAGGAAGGATGAGGAAGAGGGACGAGGCAGACGGACGAGGAAGAGGAAATGAGTGTAAATAGAAAGTGTGTTGGTAAATAAAATGAAAAGATAAAAGATCGATAAACAGGTGGAAGAAAGGTATGAGATAGAATATTATTGAAGTAAAGGAAGGAAGGGTAAAGGAATGTGAAGGTATATAAGTTTTTTTTTATTATGATACAGGTAAAGGAAGAAAAGGTGGAATGAAAATATTTAAAGGAACGCTATCTATATTATGGGAATATATTGATTTTTTGGGCCATTTTGAAATACTAAATAATGATACTTAGAATTTTCAAAACCTTATTTATCAAAAAAGTTAATGTCTTGTTACCAAAATATTGACCCCAAAGTAAATATAGCATTGAGACCAAACTATAGTTGAATAATTAAAGTTTAATATACTAATTAGCTCAAATGAAAACTTATGCCATAGATCTATATTAGAGACTTTCATAAATTTAATTAACTAAGATTTAATTTATTTTCCTGCTTAGTATGCAAAGTTTTCATACTTTTTATCTATTGGAATCCATTTTTTACACGTTTTTTAAATTTATTTGAAGTTGCTGAAGAATAAAAAAAGAAAAATATATGAATAGTGAATTGTAAATAAATGGATAAACAAACAATAGGAGTTGATAAAAAATAAGTTAAATAATCAATACAAAACTTACCTGTGGAATAATGAGACTGTGCTTAGGACCTTCTTACCCGGAGCAGGTGTTACATAAGGAGAGAACTCACCTGACGCAAGACGACCAAGTAAGAAAAGAAACCGAAAAAGAGAGAGAGAAAAAAAAGAGAGAGAAAGAGAGAGAGAAAAAAGAACATTAGGTAATAAAGTCTAGCATGACCCACCTGAAGAAGGCCAGCTGGAGTGCCAACTGTATAAAGGCGTCAGGGGAACACTTAGACTTCTTCACAAAGTTCCTTCCGTAGGACAGATACCTAAGGATGCGGAAATCAAGGTCCTCCACCAGCCTGCAGGACGGAAGGAGGAAGGAGATGGTTAGGAAAGTGTCATGTCTATCCTTCAATATTTCACTTGTGTATTTCCTACTTACTAAATTTGGATATATTTTTATATTTCTACTTAAACATGTAACTTTCTCTATTTCTATACCACTTCTGTATTTCCTGTTTTTATTTTTATATCCCTTTGCTTATATAATTTCCTTTCCTTATTATCATAAACACAAATTTTTACCACTATTTTACCTTAATTAGTTACATTCCACCTTTCTCTCCACCCAGACTCAGGTAAACTCATCCTTATCCTTACCTATCCATATGATCCGCTGACTCCTGTATCCGACGGTAAATTACAGGCGTCACCTTCCACTCAAGCCGTGTTGGGGAAGGCGTCTGGTCTTCAGGCGATGGGAACCCTGTGTCCTGATCCCCTCCTGCTGGTCCCTGTGTTCCTGGTTCTGGTTCTTGGTTCTCCTTCACTTCCTCGTCCATCTGCGTCAGTGTCTCAACGGGGTCTTCAGAGGATGACTTTTGGTTCTCAGCTGCGATGCATTGAAGGATTTGCTCCACTACTTGAATGACTACGATTCCCTCAGCGCAGGAGTGTTCGTAGCAGAGACCACTCCAGCCATCCCGGGTGAGTATGAACTGTGGAGTGGCAGGGTGGTGAGGGGAGTGGCAGGGTAGTAGGGTGTTAAAGTGTGGTAGGGTGTTGAGGGGAGTGGCAGGGTGTTAAAGAGTGTGGTAGGATATTGATGGGAGTGGTAGGGTGGTGAAGAGAGTGGTAGGATGTTAAGGGGAGTGGCAGGGTGTTGAGGGGGGTGGCAGGGTGTTGAGGGGGATGGCAGGGTGTTGAGAGGAGTGGCAGGGTGGTGAGTGGAGGAGTGGCAGGGTGGCAGGGTGTTGAGTGGGGTGGCAGGGTGTTGAGGCAAGTTTTCCTTTTCATCTTTTTTCTATATGTCTTTTTAAACTTAATTATCTAACTTTATCAGTTGTCTATTTACGTCTTCTTTTTTTTTTATCACTGTCTATTGTACTGCACCTCCATCTACCTGTATGTCCTTTTACCTGTATTCTCTTTTACCTGGTGTTCTATTGTCTCATAAGAACATAAAAACATAAGAACATAAGAACATAAGAACATAACATAAGGACATGAGAACATAAGAACATAAGGAGGCTGCAGAAGGCTAGTTGACCTACACAAGGCAGCTCCTGTGCACCTAACACCTACCCTCTGTTTTCCTTGTCTCACCTGCACCGTCTTGTCGAACCACCTATTGGCTGAGTTGTGATTGAACCCTCCACCGTGAATCATCTGGTGACCTGCGTTGACCTCGTCCCGCGCTGTTCCATCCTGCTGGTGATAGGTCAAAGGTGAAAGGTCAATGCAAGTTTTCTAAAGATTATACATAAGCTTTGATTAATGAAACCTACTATGTATTATTATTATTATTTTCATTTTTTGTTTATTCCAAGGTGAAAAGGACGTGAGGTGAAGACTGCATACGCTCTCCTTAAAAAAAACTCTTACATTCCCACAAAATAGAAAAAAGATAGTGTCTGTATGTAGTCATTTAATTTTGTATTGATTTGTATTATGTTTTCTTCTGTTTCTTAAATATCACCTTGTAGTCTCTCTTTCTATCTCTTTAATCTCAGCTAGTATATAGTCTCTCTCTCTTACTATCTATCATATGTTACCTTGAAGTCTCTCTGTCGTGCTACCTCTTAAATGTCACCTTGAAATCTTTGTTTTTCTATCTCTTAAAAATCTCCTTGAAATCTCTCTATCTCTCTAATTCTAACTTTTCTCCTCACTCTCATAACTCTAACTTTCTCTCTCTCTCTCTCACTCCATCCACCTCCTCCTCCACAGCACTTACTTCCTGGGGTGTGTTCTGGGATGCGGTCATGTTGAGGCTTGATGACCGCTTGGAGAGGCTGGCACGGTGGCTGGTCCTTGTGGTGAGGTTGTACTTGGTGGGCAGCGGGTCATCAAAACACACTACCATAAGACACGCCTCAATCAGTCCCAGGATGCGCTTGTTGTCTGGTTCTGGTGATGAAAGAAAAGGTAAGTTAAATATATTGTTGTCAATTTTCTTCATAATTTATTTTTGTTTTCTGAATCTAATGTTCCTCAAGGTGTGTTAAGGTGTGTTAGGGTGTGTCAAGGTGTGTTAAGGTGTGTTCTATCTCACCCTCCCTTCCTTGTCCTACCCTATCTTGTTGTGCCTTGCCCTATCTTGCCCTACCCTACCCTATCCTATCCTACCCTATCCTACCCTACCCTACCCTACCCTACCCTACCCTACCCTACCCAACTCTACTCTACCCTACCCTACCCTATCCTACTCTACCCTACCCTACCCTACCTTACCCTACCCTACCCTACCCTACCCTACCCTACCCTACCCTACCCTACCCTACCCTTCCCTACCCTACCCTACCCTACCCTGCCTTCCCTTGCCTTCTCTTCCCTTCTCTTCTCTTCGCTTCCCTACCCTGCCTTACCCTGCCTTCCCCTATCCTGCCTTCCCCTATCCTGCCTCCCCGCACTCACCTCCCGCTAGAATCTGTCTGCTTTGAGCCCAAGTTCGTCGATTGTCACTTGTCATGATTCCAACAGGTGGAGGATCGGATCCTTCATACTCGTCCACCTGCCTCAGCACCTCTCGCAGCTGTGTCAGGACTTGTTGGTGTGTGAGGCGCTTCCCTGCCACCATTACCTCCACTTTGAATATCTGTAAAGGGATGAGGGTTGAGTATAAGGGAAGATAATTGTGTGATTAGGGAGTGTAGGGTGACTGAAATGGTTTGTGTGGTGTTGATGTGAGTATTTATTACTGTAATCACTGTTGTTTTTATATTACAGTGTGTTTATTAGATTCGTTATTGCTGTAATTAATGTCATCTTTCCATTATTGTGTTTTAATTTTGAATAGTTATTACCGTAATCACTGTCTTCCTTCATTATATATAAGTAATGAAACGCGTAGCTATAATGGTTTTGATTTCGTGAACATTCTTAACATTCTCTTCGTAATTTTTGACTTCTCCAGTTGATTTTCTCTTTACACTAGACGTACATAGGTAATTAGTATGATTCTAGGTATAATATATCTTAGAATAACCTATTATTATTGAGGTTGTATCTAGAAGCCTCAAAATCCGCGACTTTTGTATTGAAAGAAAATGGTGTTTCAGAGAAAACGGAAATATTATATGGTAGACCTAACAAAATTTCTGTAATACTCACATAGTGGTATAACACTTATTAATTTTCTTTATTTAACATACATTCCACGTCAAGAACAATTTTTTTGTGTTTCAATAACAATCGTTATGTTTTTCTTTCAATTAACGTTATGCTTCATTACGGAAGGAAATACACAACGATTAGAGACCACCGGTGTAGGTAGAGATGCATGTAATTATTCATGTTTTGGTGACTGGAATAATATTTCAGCAATACTTATTTACCATCACCAGGCACCATTTATACCAAGGAAACACACGTACATTGTAGTATGATGTATAAATGTTGCATCAATACTTGTTTACCATCACTAGACACCAGTTATAAGAACATAAGAACATAATAATATAATGAAGCTACAACAGGCCCAGGGATGTAGCTACACGTGGTAGTTCCTGTTACTCCTGTATTACCTACATCCACCTCTCATCTCATCCCCATCCATATCACCGTCTAGTCTTCTTTTAAAACTCCCTATTGTCTGTGTTGTGTTATGTGAAGACAGGAGGACAGCTACTGTAATGCTTTCCGCTACTGTTAGATGTCACCACCATCGCTGTCCACCAAAATCTCTTTCTGTTTTCTATATTGTCCCACACTTATCCTACTTAACATCCATTAACTATTTGCTTTCATAGTTATCTACACTACTAATACAATACACTAAATTATCATTTTTGAGATTGGTGTTGGGAAGAGGAAGAGTTAGTTACCTACGAGATTGTTGTATTAGGAAAAACATGATAAACAACTGAACATCATTACAGGAACTACCACGTATATGCCTCCAGGCCTTATGTAGGTTCCTTATATTCTTATGTTATTATTATTATCATCAAAAACTACATATAAAAGATGAAGATTATTGACTATTTATTATATTTGTTGAGTTAATTAATCATCAAACGCCTAACTGCCCTGGAACAAGCCCTGCTATTGGTGGAGAAGATTCCTGTGCTGACCAATGAGAAGCTAATGCCTGGTAGCTTCCATTAATCCTAGAAGAGTAACTTTAAACTAATAAATAAGAAATATAACCTATCTGAACCCCATTTCTAAGACTCAGATAAGTACCCTATAAATATAATCACATATAATTCACGTCTATAAGGAGGCTAGAGCGTTTAGAATCATAGGACATATATTAAAAAATTTTTTTATCACGGCTGGTGCCCTCAACGCCTCGGAGAAAGGAAAGAAAGATTCTCGATCACTGACACTTAGACGAGAGTGTTCCTTGATTGCGTGTGCGTGTGTGTGTGTGTGTGTTCGTGTGTGTCCCCGTGTGTCCGCCTGTGAGCCTCTACGTGATAATAGGTAATGTGCAACTACGCCTTTATGTGTGTTTTGACTTTTGAGTGTGGTGTTGAAGGTCGGATGGACATGATAACATAGATATATAAGGAAGCTATACAAGGGCCGGGTGTGTACACGTAGTCGTTCCTGTTACGCCATTATTACCTACAGTCACCTCTCATCCTCATTCATAAGACCGTCTAGTCAGAAACTCCTCATCACCACCACCACACCACTCCAACACCACACCACTATCACCATCACCACCACACCACTATCACCATCACCACCACTAACACCACCACCACACCACTCCACCACCATCACCACCAAGACACCACCACCACCACCACCACCTACATACTCACATGGTTTTTATAGCAGACAATGATATGCTGGTTTTCCTTTTGTTGTTCTGCAGTAGAGAGTAACTTGTCCTTAGGTATAGCTGGTCGCCGGTACGAGGAAAACACCCTTGTATATTGGGCCATACATAGGGGCTGGTGGCGTTCACGGGCGCTGCACCGGTCCACATCTAGGTCACCTCTGTGGGCGGCGAGGTCATGTTAGGTCAAAGTGTTAGGTCATAATGAAAAGTGGTCAGCGAATAAAGGGGATTCGAACCCGGAAACCTAGGTTTGCATACCCGTGCGCCTCTATGCATTATTCCTGTAGGAGTAATATTTTTGTTGTAAAATTGGAAATACACTTATCGAACCTCATTCTGGTGGAACTTTCGGGCCATAAGATCGAAAATCCACTTCCGTCACAGATTATATGTAGTAATTTGGCAGAGGAAGCACTTTTAGTAATATATTGTGTAAGTGTGGAGAAAACGTGGCGAAAAAAAATTGAATAAAAAGGAAACTGAATTGATGATGTATCCATAAAAAAAAATTTGTTACCTAATCTACTTATACAAAAAGACACACTGAGAGGACAGCGTGGATACTATACAGTCATTTATAGTTACTTATACAGTCACTTATACAATCACACACTCACTTATACAGTCACTTATACAATCACACACTCACATACAGTCACTTACACAATCACACACTCACTTATACAGTCACTTACACAATCACACAATCACTTACACAGTCATCTATACAGTCACTTACGCTGCGATCCTTTCCTTCATATCGAGAGAGGCGCTGACGAGGCGGGCAGCGAACTGTGTCATATCGAGGTCTGACTGGAACTTCTGGTGTGGGAAGACCATGCCGGGGTTACTGTTGACGGGGAGGGGCAGAGGCACGTTCATATACATGTCATCCAACCACCACTCGTAGGCCTGCGGGGTGGACAGGTGTGTTAGACAGGTGTGTGTGAGACAGACGTATGTTAGAGAGGTGTGTGAAAAGCAGGTGTGTAAATTAGTGAGGCAGGTGTGTTGAACAGGTGTGTGAGAGGTGTGCAGGTTTGATTATTTGCATGGCTATGGTGTTGAAATATTAGGAAGAGATGGTTTTAGTTAATTAAGACAGTCAATCAGTCAGTCGGTTAGTCTATGAATCAGTATCTATTGACTGCATGAATAAAAAGTGTATCATTATGAGAGAGAGAAAAAAATACTGAACAGGTGTGGTAAGTAGTAGTATAGATGTGCAGCGCCGAGGCAGGTGTGTTGGGGAAGCATTCCTTAAGTGCCTCATTAAGGAACAGGTGTGAGGGAGGGAGAGGAGGGGGTGGGGGCAATCAGGTGTTGATGGGGGAGAAGGAGGGCTAATGGGGAGACAATTAGGTGTTGATGTGCCTGTATTATCCTGCAAGACGAGTGTGCTTTGATTAATGAGGTAAATGAGATGGATTGATTTAATGAATGTAATTAGAGTGATATAAATAAAGTGATTAAGTAAATGCAGATTGAAAACTTGCCTCACGTATATAAGTTAATTTATTTCTCGTGACTTATAAGGAAAAAAAAGAAAAAGAAAGAAAACAGAAACTAAGGTAATAAAAATTAAAAACGAGAAAATTACCTCATTCTAAAATTCTTCTTGGCTTGGAAACAAAATATAACGTTATTTTAGTGAAGCATAATTTTTTTTTCATAATTATTGTACATAATTTCATCACAAATCCTCTTTAAACTCCCCCTCCTCCTCCTTCTTCTCCTCCTCCTCCTCCTCCTCCTCCTCCTCCTCCTCCTCCTCCTCCTCCTCCTCCTCCTCCTCCTCCCACATCTTCCCCGCAATAGCCTCATCTTCTCACCTCTGTTCATTTGTTTTCCGCGTACGAGCACAAGAGAAAGGCGGAGCGAGGCGGAAAGAGCCGTGGGGAGCATGATAAAGAATGGTGTTTTATTTTAAAGAAAGATGTTTTTAGCATGCTGTTTGAAGCCATTGTGTTCTTCATTTTGCTGAGAGAGAGAGAGAGAGAGAGAGAGAGAGAGAGAGAGAGAGAGAGAGAGAGAGAGAGAGAGAGAGAGAGAGAGAGAGAGAGAGAGAGAGAGAGAGAGAGGGGGGGGGGATATGATGAAAGCACGTCGGAGTGAAGGAAGCGAGAACAGTGAGGGGAGGAAGGGAGGGAGGGGAGAGAGTGGGGGGAAGGAGGGGAGGGAGGGGAAAGGGGAACAAGTCGGAGTAAACATGTTTGCAGGGAAGTACAAAAGGATAATTCGAGGGGGTTGAGGGGAGGCATGGAGGAGGAGGAGGAGGAGGAGGAGGAGGAGGAGGAAGGGGAGGGGGAAGGGGAAGGGGAAGGTCAGACAGAGGAGAGGGGAAAGGATTGTAAGTAGAATAGAGTGTGAGGAAATAGCTGTTTTTCTACTACTACTACTACTACTACTACTACTACTACTACTACTACTACTACTACTACTACTACTACTACTACTACTACTACTACTACCACCACTATAACCACTACCACCACCACTACCACTACCACCAGCACTAATACTCTTCCTATCCATTCATTATATACTTTTTCTTATACTTTTCCTTATACCCTCCTCTTCTTCCTCCTCTTATATCCTCACCCAGTTATCCATAGTGTCTTGCCTCTTGATAAGTTCCTCTTGAATTTTCTCGCCCATTCCTCCTGGCTTCCCAAATTCGTCCACAATCTTGGCCGCCTCTGCATACTCCTCATTCCTTAACACGGGCCTCAGGTGTGTCAGGTACCAGGTGAGGGTGTGGCCCAAGGCAGGTACGGGCAGCTTAGGGACCAACGGGTACTGTGAAGGAAAGATGGTGTTAGGGAAAGGATGGGTTGAACACGGTGAGGGATGAAGGATGTTAGGGTAAGAATTGAACACTTTTAGACGTAAGGAAAGGATTGATTGGACACTTTGAGAATGAGGGAAGGTGTTATGGAAGGAAATGAATACTTTAAATGTCTCTCAGTGATATTAGGAAGGCAAGTCATTACAGGTTTTAAAATGTTAGTTTAGGATTAACATATATTAGATTAGAATCAGATACTTGTCAATATCAAATCATAGACATAATTAGTGTTACGTTACATGAGAATTCCAAAGACACATTAGGTATGCATCATTATGAAGAAAAATAACAAGTGATGCAAATTTAGTACGTATCAAGAATAAAAAATAAGATGAACTAAGAATGAAAATAAAATATATGACCTTCAATACTGGAATGATTAAGACACATGAAAAATACCATCCAATTAGCTGCTATATCTCCCATGTTTAATGCGGGAGAGAATTCACCAGAGATGCTAACGAGTCCTGTGTGTTTTCTCCGCCGTTGCATCTACCCGGGCGACGAAATGATGCCAGTTAGCAGGTGGGAGTGAGCTTATAACGAGGTGGATGAAGGGTCCGGGGAGCGGGAGCCGGGAGGTGTGATAAGGCTGATAAAGTGGAGTGTTTTGTAGTAGTAGACTAATGAGGGTAGATGGGAAAAGAGAGAGAGAGAGAGAGAGAGAGAGAGAGAGAGAGAATGAGAGAGAGAGAATGAGAGAGAGAGAATGAGAGAGAAAGAGAGAATGAGAGAGAATGAGAATGAGAATCGGACACACACACACACACACACACACACACACACACACACACACACACACACACACACACACACACACACACACACACACACTAACCATTACAGGCGTTTTCTCTGACACGTTAGAAGCCTTTGAGGAAGTCCTGGATCGAGGCTGGAAGGCGCGGGGGGGCTGGGGGGAGAGTGACGGGCCCTCGGCGGGGGAGCCTCTGGAGGGTGATCCTGGGGGCGTGTTGAGGGTGCCTGACCACGACACCCAGCGAGAGAGATAGCCTGGGGAGGCAAGGGGAGTAAATGTCCGTCGAAAGGGTGTGAAGGAAGGACTGTTATTGTTTTTGTGAGTTATTGTTGTTATTTGTAGCGTATTTGTTATGCTTGGAGGTAAAGAGACAAGAATGAGCCTTCCATCTTAAGCTTTATTCGACTTCAATCTTTACAGTAGTCGAGGGGAGAGCTGGAGACTGACTGTCCAGAGAGCACGAGGCAGGTAAATTTAACACCCACTAAGAGGGGTTGTGAAGCAAAACTAGAGCTCAG
>JAXIVD010007631.1:0-5000 GCA_036785275.1 Cancer borealis
CAGGAAAGTTTACTCAACAAATCTTATTGCAACTTGAATTCATACAACTTTTATTTATATAGTTTTTCATGTATTTGTGACGGAAACTAATTTTGGATTTTGTGGGTCGACAAAACTGCTCCTCTGATTGGAAAAAATTGATCTCATTCCAGTCTTAAGATCATGAGCTCTACATCTTTTCTCTCAATGAATATCTTCGTATCTGCAAAGCAAATGTACATTTTTTTTAGTGTTATGTATATGCGCCCTTCTGACCCGAGCATGTTTACAAAATTTTTATTCTCAAGCGTCAACACCGTTAGACAAATGGAAATACATCCAAAACATTTCACTCAAAAAATTCCAAGATCTACAATTTTTCTCCCAGTGATCCTCTTCGTAACTCTAATCTTTATACCAATTTTTGCGTGAAAAGTATATATAATTCCTTCATTAATACTATTTTATTCCCACAGGATTATGATTACGTCCTACATTCAATAAGCATAGAGCTGACCTTCCCTTAATCCTTCAATTCCAGGTAACACACAATACCTTGGGCGTGGGTCGGCACTTCTCGTCTTCTCCCGGAAAACAGTAAGTGGAAATCAATAATTGCAATCTCGTTCCTGGGGGCCTGACGCAGTAAATTTTGAAGGTGGGCGTGCAGTGTGGTCCCGTGCGTGCCGTTATGAGCCGAGTAGAAGGGAACGTTTGGTAACTGGCCGTTTAATCAGCCAGTCAGGTACGTCACGCTGATGTTTGCTGTGACGTGATTGGCTAGTAGGAACGAAGGTAGAGTTAGTGGAGAGAGAGAGAGAGAGAGAGAGAGAGAGAGAGAGAGAGAGAGAGAGAGAGAGAGAGAGAGAGAGAGAGAGAGAGAGAGAGAGAGAGAGAGAGAGAGAGAGAGAGAGAGAGAGAGAGAGAGAGAGAGAGAGAGAGAGAGAGAGAGAGAAAAAAAAAAAAAAAGAAGAAGAAGAAAGAGAGAGAGATATGAAATTATTCCCCCCCACTTCTTCCTTTCTTTCATCTCTACTACCACACTCGCACCTCTGCCACATTCTGTCTGTCTGTCTGCCTACCTACTTATATATATCTAAGTGTCTATGTGTGTTTTGGTTTCTTATTCTTCATGTTGGTCTTTCTCTCTCTCTCCCTCCTTCCTCTTTTTCTTCCTTTCCTCTCCTTCCCCTAACCTGCCTTCATTATTCGCACACACGCAGCCTCACTCAAAGGAGACTGGGAACAAATCGAGGGAAGGAGTGAAGGAGTGGACAAAGTATGCCAGACTTTAAGACAACGAATTATGATATGCAAAGTAAGAGCAAACACTTCCATTCTAAAAAGTTCAATTAGATATTACTTACTCATTTCTATACTTTATCAATCACTCCCACACTCACTCACTAACTCACTCTCTCACTCACTTATTCATTCATTCATTCATACGTGCATTCATTAATTTTGTATGCACTTATTTACCTGTTTGCATATTTTAGGTGTTTAATATATGCATTAATTGATACATTTATACATCCATTTCGGGGATGGGTTTTTGTCGATTAAAGAGCGAAGATTTTACTATTTTTTTTTTTCGTATAGTCTTGTGTCATAATAAATCGTTCATTGTTATTGATCCTATTTCACTCAAATGCATAATTTTTCGTTCACCTTTTAGTTGAAATGATTGATGATAATATTCACTTCTGCTCCTCCCCCTCCTCCTCCTCCTCCTCCTCCTCCTCCTCCTCCTCCTCCTCCTCCTCCTCCTCCTCCTCCTCCTCCTCCTCCTCCTCTTCCTCCTCCTCCAATCCTACCTCCCGCACATTAAGGACAATCTTAACACACACACACACACACACACACACACACACACACGCACACACGCACACACACACACACACACACACACACACACACACACACACACACACACACACACACATACTTCGGTTCTCAATAAATCAACACAACATCGACATTCTGGGCTTATTCTACTCCATTGTTAATCCTCCTCTCCACGCTACCATCTGTAATGCATTCCGACACCCCTTGTATTGTAGTTCACGGGAAGCCTCTTAGATTTATGCTGTTTAACCTTACACATGCTGACAGTCCTTTTGCCTCTCCACGAATGAGATGCAATGTAGAATGATGGTGATTTTTGGTTAGGTAATAGAAATGTTAAGTTTTTTTTTGGAAAGGACTGTACGTGAGAATGGGAAGGTGTTTGGCTCGTGTTAATTTGTTGTGTGTACAAGATGATGGTGATTTTAGGTTGTATGATAGAAAGGTTACGGTATTTTAGAAGGTAGTGTGGTTGTAGATAGAGATGTGTATGGTTGGTTAGATGGCCATGTTGATGTTGTGTATCTATTCTATGGTTGTTTGATGATTGCGTCCGAGGATAAGGTGAGTTTGGATGATTATGTGACCTGGTTGAGTGGGTCTTACTGTTTGGTAGAAGCATTTTGTTTTATTATTATTATTATTATTATTATTATTATTATTAATTATATTTTTTAAAATTTTTTTATTTTTTTATCAAAGTGGTGCATAGTGTAACATCGTGCTTCACAAAATGTAATCTCGCGGTAACTTGCATGGCCCGAAATGTTATGTTTATTTAGGACCAACACTGTGGTTAGGAAGGAAGGCAGATTTCACGTAATGCGTTTTCCTCATAAATAGTTTGTAAATTCGGTATTCGTGGACTCACTGGGCGCCACGTTTTCTAGGAAGTTCACCCTCTTCTCGTACTTCATGAGGGGTCACCTTTTGTTTTGGTAAAGGTTTGTGCCAGAAAATCATTCATGGGTATTAATGGCATGCAAACGTTTTTTAAAGAACAGTGATGATTTTTGAAACGTTTTATGTTTGTATTTTTTTTTGTGGTTTAGAAATTTTTTTTTTATGATTTCTTGAGTAAAAACGTTTCTATATCACATGCAAAGATCCTGAAAAATGGATAACTGAAAAAAAAAAAGGTTAGGCCTATTTTTTTTTTTTAACCCACAATGTCTCGTGGTGTGTAACAAAAGCTAGGAGCGTCATAAGAGCTATCACGGAGACCTTTGAATCTTCAATTTTCTCACCTTTCTCTCTCTCTCTCTCTCTCTCTCTCTCTCTCTCTCTCTCTCTCTCTCTCTCTCTCTCTCTCTCTCTCTCTCTCTCTCTCTCTCTCTCTCTCTCTCTCATTTATACCTTCGCAATAGTCATCATCATAAAGGATAAATATAAGTTATTAAAAATGCTATTGTCATCCCTGAAAAGTTTACAAAAAAAAGTTGAATAAAGAATGACAAAAAGCATATTAAAAGAGACATGAATTTCCTCTTATGCGAAGGTTAAATTTAGAGCGGGAGGAGGAGGAAGAGAAGGAGAAGCAGGAGGAGGAGGAGGGGAGAAGGAGAAAGAGGAGGAGAGAAGGAGGAAGAAGGGGAGGAGGAGGAGGAGGAGGAGGAGGGAGGACAGATTAACAGATGGAAACAATTTTAGTAGATCATGTCTGAGTATTAAAAAAAAAAAAAGATAAAACTTTTGCATTATAAAGTGATGTAGAAGGTACACATGGTCGTCATGTGCCTGGGTGGAACAAAAATAAAGAACATCGAAATGCGCACACAACAGTCAGTACGTATGTGAACAATCTTCCTTTAAGCATACATACATATACATACATACATACATACATACATACATACATACATGCATACATACATACATACATACAAACAAACAAATACTTGCACATCTGACAACCTAACCTACCAACTACACAACCAAACATCCACACTGACATATGTAAACCTACTACTACATACACACACACACACACACACACACACACACACACACACACACACACACACACACCACACACACACACACACACACACACACACACACCATCAATAACATAACATCTTCCTTCACTGAATATCAAAATGAAACTCACTCTCCTCTGAAACACAACGTACGGTCCTGTCTTGAAGGGAAAGTCACAAGGCAAGATGCACTTTACGATGCTTCATCCCTTTAACACACCTAGATACAATGACTCAGGTGCGTCTCCTTGACACACACACAAACAGAAGACACTCTTTCGCTCTAACACACTTCCCGAGGCGTCATTACTTCGCTTCTGCTCACTAACAACAACAACAACAACAACAGCAACCAAGTTATATAAGGTGTCGAGAAGGGGGATGATAGACTAAGTTATTGTGCCGTGTTAAGTAGTAAGTGGGGAGTGGAGGGAGGGAGGGAGGGAGGGAAGGATGACAGGATAGTAAGTAGGGAATCAATGGTTGGAGGGAGGCAGACAGTATAGAAAGTGAGGACTGAATAGTTGGAGGGAGGGATGGAGGGAAGGATGGCAGTAGATATATATAGTAATAATAATAATACATTTAAGTAAGGGAAAGGGCTCTTAGTATTGCCTCCCCCTTCCTGTCCCCTTCCATATCCCTCGCTTTCTTTTCTCTGCATTGTTAGTTCCCTGTAGGTTGTAGAGACTCGATAGCTACAGGGAGGGAGGAAGGAAAGAATGGTTAGTACAGTGAGGGAAAGGCATCCTCAGCTGACCCCTTTATGTGAGTTTAAAGAAAAAATAGAGAGGGAGAGAAAAAATAGAGGGAGAGAAAAAAGCTTGTGAATACTTTATAAACCTCAGTGAAAATTTATGTTTGTAGGAAAAAAGTTAAATCACTCTGGCTTAAAAAACGTTTCGAGAGAAGAGAGAGAGAGAGAGAGAGAGAGAGAGAGAGAGAGAGAGAGAGAGAGAGAGAGAGAGAGAGAGAGAGAGAGAGAGAGAGAGAGAGAGAGAGAGAGAGAGAGAGAGAGAGAGAGAGAGAGAGAGAGAGAGAGAGAAAAAAAAAAGAGGAAAAAAGAAAAATATATATATATGTATAAAGAGAGGCTTTTGGCGCGGCACAGAGGGACTTGAAACCGTGAGTGGAGGATCTACTCGTAGCCTGGAGGCAGCCTAATGGAGGTGGCCTGTGCGTGTGTGTGTGTGT
>JAXIVD010007631.1:15000-17500 GCA_036785275.1 Cancer borealis
GTGTTTCTAAGGAGACAGATTGGGATTTGTGGACTTATTTATTTCATTGCATAAGTAAATATATACAGAAAAGTTACACACACACACACACACACACACACACACACACACACACACACACACACACACACACACACACACACACACACACACACACACACACACACACACACACACACACACACACACACACCCGAAAACTGTGTTAATAATGCTATATGTACATGGAGTTCCATCAAATAGTAAAAGGGAAGCAGTATTTCCAGTTGCCAGATTTTGTAGGGAAAAATGAAAGGAAAAAAGTTGACAAACATTCTTTTTTCCAGGGGAGGGAGGGAGAGGGAGGGGGAGGCGGGGAAGTAGGACAAAGGCATCAGTGCAATGCTTGTGTGCTGAGAGGAAGGGAGGGGAAACCGGGGAGAGGAGGGGAATGGGAAGAAGAGGAAAATGGGAATAGGGGAAGGGAAAGCTGGATTGGGAAATGGGAAATGCAACAAGACGGAAAGAATGCTGAATAGGATTATGAAGTTTGGAGTAGAATGTAGCGAGGGCTCAGGGGAGGTGCGGAGGGAATGTGTGAGGAATGTGTGTGTGTGTGTGTGTGTGTGTGTGTGTGTGTGTGTGTGTGTGTGTGTGTGTGTGTGTGTGTGTGTGTGTGTGTGGAAGCAACAGGTACGCACATACAAGTTAGTAAAGGTGCATAAAGTGTATAGCGTAATTGAGGCACGTTAGGGTGTAGTATAGTGTGTAGGATGTGAGGCGGGTGTTTAGTGTACGGTGTAGGGTGACTGTAGGGTGACTAGATGAGGGAGGGTGAAGCAGAAGCTGTGACTGGATAGGTGAGGATGAGGTCATAGTGTAGGGCAGTGACCTCTAATATGTGTATAATCGCGCGTGTCATGGCGGCCTCAGCACATTATTACAAAAGGTGACTTGTTTATTTTTTATCCAAGTGGAAATAAAGAAAGGAATAATCACAAATACTGCATATATAAATCAAACCAGGACGTGGAAATTTTATGGAATTGAAAGTGGAAGAAGATACTATACTAGGCTACCACAAGTGCGGGTGTACCTTGGTGGAGGGAAGGGGGAAGGGGGAATCCAGGTGAGGGGGTAGCCAGGGTGTTGTCTGTGTGGCTGAGAAGGAATGGGTGGGTGTAACATCCTATACAGACGGTTTAGTGGGGAAATGTTTTCGATTTGTGCTGTTAGTGAAGGTAAATGATCTATGATTACCCTTAAAGATAATCAAAGGAGGACACCTGATTCCCACGTTTTATATAGGTGAAAAAAAGGATTATTTGAAACCCTTTCCTTGTATTGAAACTCAGCAGGGAAAGAGATGTATGATAACCTTCTCATACTTTTACTCAAGGAAGGAGAATTATTCACTCGTGCAACCCTCCAGGCTTAATGAATACCTTCCTTCCGCCGTGGTGTCCTTTCCAGGGTAGTGTTTCGTTCATCATCCCAGCAGCGTCCGTCCCGTCCCTGCATCGCGTGTGTGATGGCGCAGGGAGTGTGTGTGGGCAGCAAGGCTCAACCAAAATTGCCTGGCCATTATACTTCAAATAGAAGGGTGAGGCTGGATCGTGTGGTGTTGGGGCAAGATTAGGTCTTAGGTGAACGGGTCCTTGCTTCAACCTTCCTCCCCTCCCCTCCTGCCTTCCTCTCTGCTGGAGATACTTATGTAAAGTGTACAAAACAAATCTTCTCATATTTTTATAATCTTTTTGCACACTTCGGTTCCCAGCCTCACGGCCACCACGTATCCACGGAGATTGCCTCCGGCAAGCCACTCACCATACATATTTATTTTAGAAAGAAAATACTGACTTGATTTTGATAAATTTTTAACTTATAAGATTCATGTTTTTACTATATATTTACAACATATGAGATTAGAGTTTAAAATATATAATTCTTTTCATCGGAGGAGAATCAACAAGGAGTTTAAAGTATATAATTCTTTTCATCGGGGGAGAATCGACGAGGTTTTATCCCTGAGGCTGGCCAATCACGTGGTTGAGGAAGGGGAGGCAGCGCGTCACCTGAGCTGATCCAAACACCCAACACCGTCAGTCCAAGAATGGCTCACACGGGCTCGAAAATAACCCGACGCTGTCACTCCCTCTTGACCTCAGAGTGTGTGACCGTTTTAGCGATTTAATGATTTACTGACTTATATCTTGTAGGACTTTTATTTTTTTTACATTGTTATCGTAATTGAATCTATGTCTCCTATTATACTAAGTCAGGTTACGTGTTAGGCTTAATTTGACTGTAATCCTTATTTTATTGTTGTCGTTGTCCTCGTCGTTGTTTGGTTTTTGTTTATGTTGCTGGTGTTGATGGTGATATAGTCGTATTTTTTATTTATTCTATTTTTCTTTCATTCTTTCTTTCTTTCTTTCTTTGTCTGTCTGTCTTTCTTTCTTTCTTTTTTTCATCTTTTCTCCTCTTTCCCTTCCCAAAACATTGACAAGCAGCCTGCATT
>JAXIVD010007632.1:7500-12500 GCA_036785275.1 Cancer borealis
GCCGGAGGAGATGGTAAAGCAACGAGAAAAAGTTCCTACCAGGAAAACTTCACAAGTTGCTATCACCCACTCGGGCTGACGACGCCCTTACTCTCGGGGCGGGACTGTTTTCCGCTATTTAGCAGCAATTTCTTCCGCCGTGAGGCACAAAAATCCACCAACGGAGAGAAACGGGAAGAATAATTACACCTTCCACAGCGGCCCACATACATCAGAGGCGGCGGGGCCCTTAGACGGGTACTCCCCAGGCGCCGCACGCACTCACCAGGGGACCGTTCAGACCACCACTAACGGGATCAAAATAATAGCCTGGGGGGTAGCGTCTGCCGAGCTTACCACTTCACAAACAAGCGGTGAGAGGAAGGCTCGGCCCGGCTGCAGCAGGAGGACCCCACCTTGAAAGAAAAACACGGCGCTCTTCCCACCGCGCATTTACCGGCAGATTAGGTGAGCTCGCAGGCTAAAGGAGGGTTGCCCCCTTCCTCTCTTTGTCTCAGGCTCCCAGGCTCCGGGGAGTTACAACAAGAAAGAGAGAGAGAGAGAGAGAGAGAGAGAGAGAGAGAGAGAGAGAGAGAGAGAGAGAGAGAGAGAGAGAGAGAGAGAGAGAGAGAGAGAGAGAGAGAGAGAGAGAGAGAGAGAGAGAGAGAGAGAGAGAGAGAGAGAGAGAGAGAGAATTGTCACAATAGTCTTTGCGATTTAAGTGCATGTTCATCACACAACTTCCTGGCTTGGAGGAGTCTTCGCCTTTACTGTGTAGTTTATCTCAAACAATCTTGTAACGGCCAACAAGTCTCCTGCTGTTTGCTATTCCTTTTGGTTCCTTCTATATCTTCTCCTCCTCCTCCTCCTCCTCCTCCTCCTCCTCCTCCTCCTCCTCCTCCTCCTCCACCTCCTCCTCCTCCTCCTCCTCCACCTCCTCCTCCTCCACCTCCTCCTCTTCCTCCTCCTCCTCTTCCTCCACCATGTCTTCTTCAAAACAGGGTGTCCTTTCCCTACAACCACTTCACCTTTTCCTCCCCCGCCTCCGCCGTCACCCTCGCTATTCAAAACCCCAAAATCCACGTCCTTGTTCCCATTTACTTTGTAGTTTGACACCAAAATCATATTCTATTCTCCATCAATTTCCTCCAGCCACTCGCCCTCCTTCCCTTCCTCCCTCCCTGGCCTCTCCTCTTCTTCCCTTATTCTCTCCCTCCCTTCCTCTCTCTCTCTCTCCCTCGCTTGCCATCACGAGCCCCTCTCCCTCCACCGTCCATTCAGGTGCTGCCTAAGTCTATCAATCACAGTTTACCTCCTCACCGGTTCTCTCTCTCTCTCTCTCTCTCTCTCTCTCTCTCTCTCTCTCTCTCTCTCTCTCTCTCTCTCTCTCTCTCTCTCTCTCTCTCTCTCTCTCTCTCTCAAACACACACACACACACACACACACACACACACACACACACACACACACACACACACACACACACACACACACACACACACACGCACACACACACACACACACACGCACACACACACACACACACACACACACACACACACACACACACACACACATACACACACACACACACACACACACACACACATACACACACACACACAGACACACACACACACACACGTACACGTACTCCTCCAAGTCGATCAGTTTAATTACCAGCATTTAGGTTAATATATTCCACACTTCAATTTAATTCCACTTAAGGTAAGTTCAGCAGGCTACTGATGGCCCGCCCACCACCATTCCATCACAGACAAGGTTGGAGTGTGGAAAGGTGAACATATGCTGACCATTTTGCTAAGTGGCCAAAGATGCGATTTGTTCGGTATGTTTCATGGCAGAACGATTAGAAGATTGTGTTGACCGTAATTCCTTTGCAGTGCTTTACAAATGTTCTCTCTCATACAGGGAAGCAATCGGAATGCATGTTTACAATGTGGTATTAACTAACTATACATAACGTGCTTGCAATACTTGAGAATCCATTAGCAAATTCTACTCAATGGATGGATCGTCCTGTCTGGTGAAATACATCTATCTATATAACTGTCTATATCCCTATTTAAAGGGGATAGCCAAGATAAGGCAGTTAGGGCTTAAGGAGACTTTACTCTCCCTTCCTCCCTTCTGTGTTTTGTTCTTTTGTAGGAGGGAATACAGAGGAAGGGCTTGGCAGACCACTTGCTTCTTCTCTTTTTATCGCTCTTTACGATCCACAAAAAAAGGAATGAGATGGTAGTGTCCTTGCAGCCCCTGAACTGTAGACTAATGATTTGTACATTTATATACGTGTAATAATACATCAATTTACAGGTTGTTAACGTGCATATCTAATGAGATTGAACTGCATGATATTATCCACATCTTAATGAGGCTTCAGCATGCATGGTCCACTTCAAACTGCCGTGTTACTTAATTAGGAGACGGTAATCAGGAGCCTTCAGTCAACCTTATTACTTTTTGGCCATCGACGAAAGTTCTTAATATTCCATTCTCCAAGTGTCCATTTTGTAATCCCATCCAGTTATTTCTTTATCCTGTTCTCCTTCAGTTCTTTTTCCTCGATCATTCCAGTCTCCTAAATGTCACATCCCATAATGCGTCTAATACAACTGAAGATTTATTTTTTCTAACTGTCATTGAGCTCTGCAAAATAAAAAAATAAAAAGTCCAATTCTTATCAGTTACTCTTTCTACCCATGAAACTAACAGTACTTTCTAACTACATTCCTACTGCTTCTAACGTCTTTTTCATCGCCCAAGTTATGGTCCAAGTCTTACATCTATACAACACCAATGATCACTCGTATTTTCACGGCAGAATATCTATTGCGGCAACTTTCAATAACCTCCAACCTTTCAACCATATACAAGGGAGGATATTAATGTTTTGCAACTGCGAGTATAATGAAATGCTTAGTCTTGCGATATGAATAAGAATGAAAATGGTTATGATGATCGTTCACTGAGCATCACCCTCCCAATAATCCCAACATATTTCAGAGAATGTCAAATATGCAATAGAGACAAGATTTTTGTGTTTCATTATTCAAAAACTATTAACATCATATGCCTATGAATTCATTATACCAATCTATTGACGTAATTGTTTCGTTGCTCTGATAAATGGTATTTACTTAACACAGTATAATTAAACTCGGGCGTGTAATAAATTTTTACTGGCAAAAATTTACTGATTTCTAATACCCATGTTTTAAGCACGCGCACTCACACACGCACGCACGCACACACGCACACACACACACACACACACACACACACACACACACACACACACACACACACACACACACACACACACACACACACACACTTAACTATAGGGATAAAATAAAAATGAGCAGGAATACGTAACACAAAGCGAGACAAAACTTGCCTCTTGCATGCCTGACGGAAGGAAGAAAGGAGAGAGGAAAGAAGAGAGGCAGACGAAAAATTGCAAGGACAGATAAGGGCGGGTGATGTGCAACCAAGGAAACTGTGTGTGTGTGTGTGTGTGTGTGTGTGTGTGTGTGTGTGTGTGTGTGTGTGTGTGTGTGTGTGTGTGTGTGTGTGTGTGTGTGTGTGTGTATCTTCTCGCCTCGGTGGCCAGCCATGTGCGTGCCTACTTGCATGCATGCGTGTGTGTGTGTCAGCACGCCAGCGTCTGATGTATACATAACTTACAAAAGAAAGATTGAAAGAATGTAAAATTCAAAAGGCAATAAAAGAAATAGAACCTCCAAATAAATTCAATCCGAAACAAACACTACGACACGCGAGGGACTTTGACGGCAAGCAAAGGAGGTCATTTATCCCTCCCTCCCTCCACTTCCCTCCATTTCCCTCCCTCCTCTGCCTCCCCTTCACTTGCCTTACCTCCCACCTCCCTCTCTGCCTCCCTCTCTGCCTCCTTTCCTCTGTCCCTCCTTCCCGTCCTCTTTCTATTGTCTGTCCCTCCTCCCTCCCTCACACCCTCAAGCGGAACCCAAGTTTCGAGAGAGGGAAATGGAACACCGAAAGCAGAGCGCCTTCGGGTCCAGCTGAGTCCTCCTCCTCTTCCTCCTCCTCTTCTTCCTCTTCCTTCTCCTCCTCCTCCTCATCATCATTCTCTTGCTCTTTTTTCTCTTCTGTCTTCTCTTTATCCTTGTCTTCACCTCTTCTTTCTTCTTCTTCTCCTCTTTCTCCTCCTCCTTCTCCTCTTCATCTTCCTCTTCCTTTTCCTCCTTTTCCTCCTCCTCCTCTTCCACCTGCTTTGACCCCTGAAGCCGCCATGAGTGTTAAAGGAAGTTTTAAACATGAACTGTTACTTTCAATACAAAACTGAAAGAGAGAAAAATAGAGAGAACGAATGAAGGATGCAGACAGACGCAAAGAAAGACAAAAGCGAAAAACGTTCGCAACAATGAACTCCTGTGGGAACCTGGTGATTCTGCAGTAGTGGTGGTGGTGGTAGAAGTGGTAGTGGTGGTGGTGGTGGTGGTGGTGGTGGTGGTGGTGGTGGTGGTGGTGGTAGTATTAGTGGTGGTAGTGGTGGTGGTGGTGGTGGTAAAAAGCTGAACCCTTACATCCTATACTTAAGTGTTAATATCATCACATTTTTACCCACTCATTATTTAAACAAGAAAAAAAATAAGGATAAAATAACAAATGAAAAACCAAATGTTAATAAATACGTCATAACTTGAACACGAGCCAACCATAGATAGCAGCACTCTCTCGCCCCCCAAAAAAACACATACAAATTAGCCCTTTAATCAAACAAGAGCGAAATGTCATCCAAGCAATATATTCACCCACATTAAGCAGGATTTGATATATTCTCCTGCTGACCGTCATTTCGTTAGTTCTTTCATCAAGTGTATGTATGACAAACACACACAAAACTAACAACAAATTACCCTCATGCCTCACACTTGCACCACACACACACACACACACACACACACACACACACACACACACACACACACACACACACACACACACACACACAC
>JAXIVD010007632.1:17500-19560 GCA_036785275.1 Cancer borealis
TAAACATTTTAAATATCTTAGACAGTCTTATATTTCGCGGCGGATAATGCTATGCCAGACGCGTTTGATATGTCCAAAATCCCACTATGTACGACCGTCAAGCGACCCTGTCTTGTGGGGGAGGCAAATGGAGGCAAAGGGAGGGAGAGGAAGGAGGGACAGGCCAATGGAGGAGGAGAGGAATAGAGGGAAGGAAACGGTGGGGGCGGTCAGTATAATTGTGGAAAAAGGAAGAGAAGTGAATCACGCTAGATTACGCGAGAGGGGGTTACGAGAAGCTCAAAAGTGAGTGAGATACAGGAAAGGGGAGAAGGGAGAGGGGAGAGGGGAGAGCGAGGCACCACGAGGCACACGAACAGGAAAAAGGTGAATAGAATGAAGATTAGGAGAGAGGAGAGGAGGATGAAAGGTGGTACATGAGGGGGAAAGGAAGAAGGAGAGATTACAATGATGTGTAGGTGAGATACAAGCCTTGACGTGGGAGAAACGCCCTCATCATCACGGTATTTAAGGCTCACCAGCGTAGAGAAGTGTTGTTACTCAAGCTGTGAGTCACCAGGATGGAGTCTAACCTTCCCTCCCTTCACCTCACCTCACCTCACCTCTTCAACCGTCCCCTCCTTCCCTCACAACTCCATCACATTATCTTGCCCACCTCTTCCTCTTCCTCCCCTCACAACCTCACCATAATATAAACTCGGCCGCCCCTCCCTCCTCTCATAGTCTTCGCCCATCTTCTCTTTGGACGTCTTTCTCTACCACAACCTCACAACCTCACAACCTCACAATCTTCTTTCTTGCCACAAAACCTCAACCTCCTACGATTTTTGCTTCTCCTTCCCTCATGTTTCCTTCCACCTTTGTTCCCTCCTCCTCCATCCTCCTCCTCCTCCTCCTGTTCTTCCTCCTCCAGTATTTGGGCCACACCACGTATGCACAGGGGTCAGTAAAGGTAGTGGCGAGAGCAGCATCCTAGACGTACACACACACACACACACACACACACACACACACACACACACACACACACACACACACACACACACACACAGGCACACACAGACACACACACACACAGACACAGGCACACACACACAGTACACACACACAGTCACCATCCCAAGTATTGCATCACGGAATCCACACCACACAGGAATTCGATAACTTAAAACTCAATCTTCTTTTTTTTCCCTTGAAAGACACAAACCTATACCACCACCACCACCACCATCACCACCATGACCACCACCACCACCACCACCATCACCACCACCAACTGCATTCCTCTCCGTCCACGCTACCCGAAGTGTTGATATAATTTACTCAGTCCTGCAGCTGCACCGGTGACTGCTGCAGCTGCTCTTACTGCTGTCGTGTTTCACTATTTTTTTTTCTCTCTCTCTCTCTCCTCATTTTTTTTCATCTTTCTTGCTTTCATTCTTTCTCCGATTTTTTTTTCTCGTTCTTTCCTTGGGTGCAGTGTGTTAGGTGCGTGTGTGTGTGTGTGTGTGTGTGTGTGTGTGTGTGTGTGTGTGTGTGTGTGTGTGAGAGAGAGAGAGAGAGAGAGAGAGAGAGAGAGAGAGAGAGAGAGAGAGAGAGAGAGAGAGAGAGAGAGAGAGAGAGAGAGAGAGAGAGAGAACGAGAGCGAGAGCGAGAGCAAGAGCAAGCGAGCGAGCGAGCGAGCGAGAGAGAGAGAGAGAGAGAGAGAGAGAGAGAGAGAGAGAGAGAGAGAGAGAGAGAGAGAGAGAGAGAGAGAGAGAGAGAGAGAGAGGAGAGTTTTGCCGAAAGCTTTGGCCAGGAGGAGGAGGGACCCAGGTCACAGTGGTTTAAAGGTGAAGGAAGTTTCTGTGTGTGTGTGTGTGTGTGTGTGTGTGTGTGTGTGTGTGTGTGTGTGTGTGTGTGTGTGTGTGTGTGTGTGTGTGTGTTCCTCTCTCTCTCTCTCTCTCTCTCTCTCTCTCTCTCTCTCTCTCTCTCTAACGTCCAAAACAAACTAAACAAACTCAAATATGCCACCCCATGTCAACACTGAAATAAAGAAAGTATAGGGAAGAATGTCTTAC
>JAXIVD010007633.1:0-5000 GCA_036785275.1 Cancer borealis
GGGAGATAGCCTAAAGCAGCAGCAGCAGCAACAGCAACAACAGCAGCAGATGAGCTCCTGAACAATAACAGCAAGGAAACACTGTGATGCTTGTGGCCACAGCCCGCCCACCTGACAGCAAGGGTTTGTTCCCCAGCCACTTGGCAACAGCTGGTGCTTAATAGCTGGTTACACAACAATAACCGAGCATCATCAGTTCAGTGGCAGCGATTATTGCAACAGCCATGGTCTCCAAGCAGGGCTGCCTCCATCCAGACCAATCATGAGTGGCGTCAAATGGGTTTATGCCGAGGCGCGCATTACCGGGACCAGCTGCAGAGGTGTCCTGATGGGCAGGCAACAAGGGAGCATCACGGAGGTACACACAAATCCCTAGAGCCTCCATCAGCACGGGAGGGTGACAAGAGGCGAG
The DNA here is from genome assembly GCA_036785275.1 of Cancer borealis. Classification (NCBI taxonomy): domain Eukaryota; kingdom Metazoa; phylum Arthropoda; class Malacostraca; order Decapoda; family Cancridae; genus Cancer; species Cancer borealis. Next base: position 413 of record JAXIVD010007633.1, read on the forward strand.
ACGAGACGGGCACGAGCCGAGGCCTAACATCTCCCTTGGATTGATATTAGAGAGGCGCGGAATGGCTATAGGAGATGGCAAGGTATTAGTCCTTGAGCTGATCAGGGACGCTTTGTTACCTCATTGTTTGTTTAGTAGTGATGGTGTAATTGCTATTGTTACCGTCTGCTGCTGCTATTACTTCTACTACTGTTGTGGCTGTTGCCTTGTGGATAATAAATGCCCCTAGTCACGAGGGGTTGTAAGGCAATCACATGCGTAGTGCATATTATTATTCATAGTTTCCCCCACGCCTTCCCTATCTATAAGATGATAATATAGATGGAGATTTAATTTCTTCACTCTCTTTCTGCCATTTCCTATTGATCAGGTATTTTGCGTCATCCTCGCTTTCCGCATCTTAGAGAAAAACATTAAATATTCAAGCTTAATCTCCCTTTGGTTTCGAAATTTCAACTGATTTATTTGTATTTCACTGGCGATGAACAAGGTCTGAGCAACTCATAACAATTATCATTATTTTTATTTTTTATTATTTTTTTTATCATTATTATTATTATTATTATTAATATTATCATAAATACTGTTATCAATGTTATCTGCTTGTGTAGTCATTTTTTCTTACTCGTTATTATGTTGCACACACAAGGTGGAATCTAGGAAGAAGAAAAAACAGGAAAATTAATAAGAGAAAGAAATATCAAAATAATAAAAGAAAAGAAGAAAAACGCCACCTTGTGCTTCTTTAATGTTTCTTCATGATTACTAATGTTCGTGGTGGTGGTGGGTAAAGGGTGTGGATAGGGGGAAGGGGAGGGGGTTCCAACGCTCCGTCTTCCCTCCTTTCTGTCGCCTTTAGCCACGCACAGGGAATACGAAGCCAGTGAGCTGTAGCTAAGCCAGGTATTATGAATCCTCATATCTCAAGGTCATAAGAAGGGCGCTGTGACGCACGTGAAAAAAGTGTATTGTAGTGAACGTAGTAATGAAGTGTGTGCGAGTAACGTAACCAAGACAATGCAGTAGTGATAATGATGATGATAATAATAATAATAATAATAAAATATATAATGTGAATTTCAGGGGATATCACTAAATCATATTCATGTGTCGTGTTCGTTAGAGGCAGCGAGGGCAATTTTGTATCATCAGCTCAAATTGCCCTTACATGTGGTACAGTACGCACTCCTTCCTGACTTCCTGGTTAGTGGGTGCGGTGCGTGTCTCGTCCTTATCGCCACTAACCCACACCTAAGGACAAGTGTGGAGTAGCCTGCGCCTCATTGACCTTATTTATAGCTTAAGTATCCGTGGTTCATCGCATGCCAGGCCCCTTCGTGATGACTCGTTACGGTACAAATAACGTAGGCACCTCAGGCTTCTGCAGGAATGAGAGCCGAGGTCAACTTGGGCTGCTGTGATAGAATAAGCCAAGTGTTCCCTCATGCATTTGATCACGAACTGCTACATGCCTCTTCCTACATGTCCTTTCCTTCCCATGACCGTCCATGACTCCCTTATTATGCCTCCCCAGCCCCTCAGTGTCCTAGTAGTGTTCCCTTAAGACTAATAATCCCGTGGCTCGCCTGTCCCCTTTTGTTCTCCAATATTTTTTTTTCGTGGGGTAATCTCTTGTTTCCACTCACCAGATACATTGCATATCTTCTGTCCTCTTTGATAACGCTACCATCCTCCTCCTCCTCCTCCTCCTCCTCCTCCTCCGGTCGTCACGCTTCACGGGGCTTCACCTGGCAATTTCTGGTGTGAGCAGTGGCATCGCCCGTACCAAGGCAACATTCATATGCTTAGAGAAGAAAATGTGTGAAGGAAAAAGAAATCTAAGTGCCCTGTGATTTTTCATCGTCAATTAACAGTTTTATGGCGGGGCAGCAGGCGAGGTGAGCGTGAGGCGGCCCTTGTGTGTGTGTACTGGTGTGCCGCGCCGCCTAATTCACGCCTTCATCACACTAAAATGCCTTCTGCCTAGTCACATTTTTTTTCTTTTGAAATTGTATGCTCCACTTTCTATAATTCATGCAATTTGGAGATTAATGGATGAAAAATATACCTTAGAAAACATGCCACTGAGGTAAAAATGATAAAGAAAGATTTATGGGTAAGGCTGAGACCTCTCACACATCACCCCCCCCATCCTCCTGTTCAAGGGGGACAGTAACCACTCCCTGTTGGTGAAAAATCCTTAGCGACCTGAGTAGGGTTCGAACACACGCCTTGGTGGATGAAAGGCGAGGACATTAACTCTTCTTATATTGCCTCGGTAAGACTCAAGATTTCTATCCAAACTTCTATATTAGAACTAGTTGAATGCACTGATTATAAACTTTTTTTTATTTAGTGTTAATGAGAGATTATTTTCGATGTATGTATATATATATATATATATATATATATATATATATATATATATATATATATATATATATATATATATATATAAGTTTGCATGATGTCATGGTCGTGAAGTGTCCGATGCAAATATTCACTCAAGGTTGCATCATTAAAAAGGTGACATGACTGCCGCCACACCCGACACGCACGCGACGTGATGCGAGAGGCGAGAGTCGCTTTGCATGTACATACACACGATGAAATTGAACCTGAGTGGGGTGGTCACTGGCTACACTAGGTGAGCGGGAAAGTGTGTCGCTACGTTCACCCTCCCAGCTCGTCGTCACGCGAATCTGCATGTTCCAAAGTAACATACTCGGCCCAGCGCCATTTCCAGTTATTTTCACTTGATGCGCCTCCTGTACTGCGTGCTGGAACGTTACGTTTCTTTATCGCGAAACTGTGTCAGCTGAAGAACCTTTTGGCGCAGCGTTGAGTTATATTTAACTTGGAAAGATGTGTGTAAGGAAGTGTATATGTTAACATAGGCCACAGAGCACCATTTGTTGTACGTATGTTTGGCGAGTCAACGTTGTTTGTTTAATGGTGTGGTCATCAACAAACTGACTGAAGTAACGTTATAAATAGACGAAGCAGCATCTTGATTTGAAGAAGTGCTGTCCAGTACCTTTGTACTATGTACTTTATAAAGCTTTGCTTATAATAATCATAACACATTGATTTTGTGGCCATTTAGCTTCTTATTCAGCGGAATAGAAGGAAGAATCTGTATTGGTGAGTCAACAGTTGATAACATTTATAGCGCTGATAGAATTATTGAGGAGCAAGGAAATATAATCACCTTTCGAGTAATGTATTAATAATGTTACAAAAAGGGATTACCTCCACTCACCACCTCAAGTAGGCAAGATGACAGGTAAACACACGCACACGCATACGCACACGCACGCGCACACGCACACGCACACGCACACGCACACGCACACGCACACGCACACGCACACGCACACACACACACACACATACACACACACACACACACACACACACACACACACACACACACACACACACACACACACACACACACACACACACACACACACACACACACACACACACACACACACACACACACTATTTCTTTCCTTACATCTTCCTCACTATTGTTTATGAGAAACAGAGGAGAGAGTATGTATTGTGTGCCATTAAAAAGTTTGTTTTATACAACTTCGTAAACTCTGTCGCTTGTTATTGTTTCTTAAGTCTTTCCAAAGTACAATATTCATATCGTTAGTTATTCAATTGTTTTCTATTGTGAAGACCTTGTCCGCATTTTCTAAGGTTAACATAAGTTATTATATGTATCGTGAGTTTGTGTGAATTAATGTTCCCAATGACAGTTGTTAGTTTTACATATTATTATAAAGTAAGTGTTTACAAACGGTGTTATAACTCTGAATGGTTCACTCCGTTACGTGTTTCTTCGTTCATTAGTGTCAAATACGGTGGTTTGTGGCTCGTGTATATAGTTATCAAGATGCACGGTGCTTCTCGCAGCTTGCCGCGCATTTTTCATTGATATTTTTCTTGAATTTAGGAATCATGCATGCACAAAGAAATATGTTTTGCTAGTGAATGAAGACCATAAGCATATCATTATAGCTTGTACTAGTTAATGTTTGAAAGTTATTTATTTCCTTCATTAAAATTCTCATCATATATGTTATATCGCTGGGAATCGAGTCCAAGCGTGGCCTTCAAAAGAAAGGTCACATTCCAAGCTTATACTGTGCAGTGCGGCGAGCAGCGTGTACATACAAACTTTGTACGTTACCACTCATCTCTGTGACTGAATCATTCCTCACTCTGTCAAACTATCAACCTTACACAAGTTTGCAAATCCTTCACATCCAACATACACTTTCCACACAAAATTCAGAAGTGACGCCTTACAGCCTTGCGCAACACTTGGCACAACAATCCCTTCAAACATTCACAGTTTTGTCTTCACATACATAACCCTCGCCCTTTCCAAATCCCCTCAAAGCTCACAAAACCTTTACTCCCTCGCTCGTTCTATGACTCACCTTTTCCTCTATCAATCCCACTGCGTCACTGTCTACATCCACATAGCGATTATATTTTACCCATATCAGTGTTTCAACAATCAAAACCATCTCACCACCTCCCAGGACGCCATCTGTACCACACCTAA
>JAXIVD010007633.1:10000-12500 GCA_036785275.1 Cancer borealis
GAAATAAAACAAGGGAAGGGAAAACTCGCTAAAGTGTGTGTGTGTGTGTATATATATATATATATATATATATATATATATATATATATATATATATATATATATATATATATATATATATATATATATATGAAATAAGAGACAAAAGACTATGCGAGGAATGAAAATAAACTATAAAAAATTTGAAGTTTTACGTAACGATGATCCAATAAAAGCTGCAGCCACAGGTCATTACTCAGCCATTGAGAGCGGGATGATGGCATCCAGTCAGGGTGTAACAGGCTGCACCGGTGCTTTCCTTATAACCAAACAATGGTACACTGGCACCACCACCACGGTGATTAGTGGCGTTGCAATATTCAACAAAAGGCCAATAATGTGTGGTAATTGATAGCACATCAACAAAATGTACAATACCAATATTAGGGCAATAAAGTGTTCACAATGCAGCACAGCACTATTAATATATGGTGTGCACCGCCACTTACCGCTGCAGCCTGGCAGCAGGCCATCCACACCAAGGCAGGATCAGTAGGGTGGTGGTGGAGGAACTAGATAGTACCTCAGACAGGGAACGTCGCGACTTGCTCTCAGTCGCCCTCCCCACTCGTCCAGGATCCATGAAGAATATGTGTTCCAGCACAGGGATTCTGGCGCGGGCTGAGGTGGACCTGACCTCTGATGACGTGAAGCTCGATAACAGCGTGCAGCAATAACCTCGCCAGCTGCACGCTCTTGGTGAACCTCAAGTCAGCCAAGGGACATGTACGCCCAAGCATCGTTGCATCACTGAAATTCTCCTCAAGCCTGTGGTCTGGTGCACTTGTTATTCAATAGGTTTTGCAGCTTGACCGCAGCGGCCAAGGCTCAGCGTGGCCTGAGTCCACATAGAGACAGTCAAGGGTACCACATGTGAGGCAAACCTGCCTCTCTGCCTCTACGCTGGCTGGAGTCTGCATGGCGCCCACGGAGAGAATTTAACTTCACTAAACTTCCATGCAAAGTATATTATTGGTCTAAAGTACGGAAAACATATTTCGTATCATACATCAGTGCAGCAAACGCTTACAAAACTGCATGACGTAAATGTAAACGTAAAATAGAATATTTGTTTTGTTCACAATGATCGGCAAAAATTTGTAGCTGACCACAGGACAAGTCCCTTGCGTGTTGTTCTAGTCTTTTGATCTGGTCAGGCTTGCCACTGTATTTCTGAAATAGATTTATTTGAGATTATTTCGTTTCTATTTTTGAAATTACTATCGTTATTTTTCCTTTACGATAAGAGGAAATCCACTACAAGTACAAAGAAAAAGCTTTAAAGCTCGGTCGCTGCAGCTGCCTTGAAATTATGTTCAGTTTAGTTCCCGAGGTGTCTTGATAATTTTTCTTTGCGACATTGCGAGTGTTTCAGTGTAGCCAGTGGAGGGAGTGAATGAATTAAGGCATTGGTTAACAGTACTGATAGATGGAATCAATAAAGGCAACACTGCAACAGACGGTGAGACTCAAAACAATTAATAACAGTTGATGAAACCATTGGTGTTTGAATGTGTGCACTGAGTTGTGTGAGTGGAGCTTTCCACACACGTGAGGCGTAGTGCATGGACGAGTGGACAAGACTCATAGATAGAACTGACAGTTGGCAGGGAGAAGAATGAAAGGTGAACATACAGAACCATCATCTTCAATGAACGTTGAATGATCAACAACTGAAATTCCCAGTTAAGGTTCTTGGTGAGGACACGCCGATTGGGTTCAGTGTAGAGAAGTGGATCAGTAAGGCCAACCAGAGTAAGACCAACCAGTAAAGTAAACCAGAGTGGTAAAAAATCTAAAAATCTGAGCGTAAAGTTTGGACACAAAAAAATAATTGTGTAGTCAATGTTAAATAGCAAAAGGAAAAATAAGTAAAGGAAAAAGAATATTGAGATAGTTTTGAATAAATGTTAGAAATCACTAGAGGAGGTGCATGGGGTTAGAAAGATTCTTACTCTCCCATTAATGACAAAAAGTAGATGGAACATAACAATCTATCATGGTTAGGGACATAAATACAGTGAATATAATATTTAGGAGATGAATAGTTATGACACGTATATGTGCCGCCCTTTGTCTCGCATAACGGGAGAGCAAGTCGAGTTGAACCGAGGATATAAGACTTTATGATAAGGGAAGATATGAGTAATGTATGCTTGAATAATAGGGACGGTCACCTCCGTTTTACACTGAAGACAGATGGAATGGCCTCGTGACACGCAAGAGATGATCACGACTTAACCTGAGCTTAGCAGAGGCGTCACACCAAAAGTACCTCGTGTGTAGCTGATATAGAAGCGATATTAAAGTATATATTTATTATCTGCTTGTGCTTAGTTTATGGAGAGCAGCGCGGCTTTACTATCAGATATACATAGGCACCCTCCTGCCACCGACCATTCTCCTCATTCTCCTCAGCATTCATCACCACAGGCTCCACACATTAAGCCTTAACACACAC
>JAXIVD010007633.1:17500-19554 GCA_036785275.1 Cancer borealis
ACGTCTCGCTCTGGTATATTTCTTCCCTTGTTTTATGGGGGGTTTTCTGCTTGAGGATGTTTTTTGCCTTCCGCCTCCTCGTGGGTTTACTGGTTGTTATATTCCCTAACTATTTCCCGGAGATTTTGTGTATGTAAGGTAGAAGGACTATTTTCACCATTTTTTTAGAGTGTATTTCGCCTCAGTCACTCCATTACTGCAAACGCACACCATATCTTCCTTTACCTGACATGTCACGCATCATAAATGTTCATATTCCTTCCCTTATTCCACCTTGTACTGCTGGGTCGCCTTATCTCCGCCGGCCGTGCGACACCACTACGGGAAGCTGCCTCGTTTGCTTCCACGATGCAGAGCGAGGTAGTGGAGGGAGGGTGGAGCTGGAAATTCCAACTTCTTTCCACACATTCTTAGCACGCAAGATTCCAGAGCCTTGACACTGCCCCTTGTGACTCCCCAGGGTCTAGTACACACCCTCAGCCCCTGTAGTGGTGTGTGGTGGGGTGGTGATTGGTACTAAGAGCGGGTGGAGCAGCCCATTCCTCTGTGGTAGTCATTATGTTCCGACTTTAATCTTCTTTTTCCTTAATTAAGAGACACATTAGTCAGTGTTGGATATGAGATTTTGACGATAATGAAAGTGACAGTGATTTGGTATTATGAAAGTTTTAATGTTGCTACTACCACTACCACTACCAATAGCACTAATATTACTACCACTACTGCAGCTACTGATGATGATGTTATTGCTGGTAATGTAGTTAAGGTGACTATAACAAGTGCATCAATAGAGGCTGCAACAGGACTTCGCTGTAAATCATTAAAAAGTAAATTACAGCCACAGGAAACACAGCGGGCGAAACGTATCTCCATGCAGCTCTGGTGAGGCCCGACAACAAGCTTTGTGGTCGAGAACAAAAACGCAAAGTAATGCTATCATGTATTTTATTGCGACCTGACAAAAAACATTACAAAAAAAAATCATAAAAATGGAGCAAATATTTTGTTTATATGTTTGCTTTTCATTTTCATTTTTATACTCGCTATTCCACATTTCATCTACCCAGCCTGAAAACGTTTGAGCGGTGTAGATGTAATCACGTGTTGCTGTTGTTGTTGTTGTTGTTGTTGTTGTTGTTGTTTTTGTTGTCTGGTTGTATTGTGTTGCGATTGTTTCCTATACTTTCTTTGTGTTGTGTTGAAACCCTGCAAGGAAGATGTTATGACTGCACATTTGGCTTAAATTACCTCTGTGTATTAGGTGTTTCTTGAAAAAGAGAGAGGAAAAGAGAGAGAGAGAGGAGATGAGAGAGAGAGAGAGAGAGAGAGAGAGAGAGAGAGAGAGAGAGAGAGAGAGAGAGAGAGAGAGAGAGAGAGAGAGAGATACTCAAAATAGTTGTTAGGCTTTGATTGCAGGCATGTGTGTGTGTGTGTGTGTGTGTGTGTGTGTGTGTGTGTGTGTGGGGGTGTGTGTGTGTGTGTGTGTGTGTGTGTGTGTGTGTGTGTGTGGGTGTGTGTGTGTGTGTGTGTGTGTGTGTGTGTGTGTGTGTGCGTGCGTGTGCGTGTGTGTAACACCTTCCATTATTGTGACAAGGGAGTGCATCATTGTTTGAGGCACGTGACAGAATATCTACATATTCAGAGTGTTTGATGTAACCTTTGTAAGATAACGTAATATACATTTCCTTAGTTTGCTTCGTTAAATGTTATGTGATAGAATAATAACCAGGGAACGTTGCAGCCATCCTTCCCCTTGATCAGTGACCTTTGTGTGCTACAAGATTGACCGGCACTCCATCTGCACCAGCAGGCTCTGGTGTGCGTGCGTGTACACACACACACACACACACACACACACACACACCACACACACACACACACACACACACACACACACACACACACACACACAACGAGGCGCCATACCTCTTTGTCGGTGAGGCAAAGGCTGTGTCTGGGATTTGTTAATCACATGGCCTGCCATATATTCGACTCACGCCTTGGCATCAAGCCAGCCTGGATAACATGGAAGTGGTCTTAACACGCTCCCCTTT
>JAXIVD010007634.1:0-15000 GCA_036785275.1 Cancer borealis
CCATATATATATATATATATATATATATATATATATATATATATATATATATATATATATATGTATATATATATATATATATATATATATATATATATATATATATATATATATATATATATATATATATATATATATATATGTATATATATATATATATATATATATATATATATATATATATATATATATGCATATATATATATATATATATATATATATATATATATATATATATATATATATATATATATATATATATATGTATATATATATATATATATATATATATATATATATATATATATATATATATATATGTATATATATATATATATATATATATATGTATATATATATATATATATATATATATATATATATATATATATATATATATGTATATATATATATATATATATATATATATATATATATATATATATATATGTATATATATATATATATATATATATATATATATATATATATATATATATATATATATATATATATGTATATATATATATGTATATATATATATATATATATATATATATATATATATATATATATATATATATATATATATATATATATATGTTATCCATTGAGCTACCAAACAATGTGTTTGTGTATTTTATTTTTTATTATACCGTAGCATAGTAAGTGTTTAAAATAGTTTGAAATGCATTAAACAATCAACATATTGACTGACTATTGTCAGTGTTAATGTAATCTAGATAGAAAAAAAATTTCATATCTTGCTATGTTTAATGTTCACAGTTTCTAAAGTTTAAGGGTGTGTTGTTCTTGTCACAGGTATATTCAAAACAACATCAGGAACGACTCCGACTCCACCCACCACCCCCAGAACAGCAGTCTTCTTGAGGACAGAGAAAAGCGTAAGGGTGGTGACGTCATCATCTGTTGTCACTCATCCAACTCATCAATTATCTCAGCAACAAGCTTTGATAAAACAGAACCGTCACCAAGAGTCTCAGTCATTCCCTCAAAGTCTACAAGTGGTAAGTGTGAGAGCCTCAGAGCGAGAAATTAACCCAGGACTTCACTGGTCTGTTATAGTATTTGATGAACTATCAGCTTTCTTAACATACATACATATATATATATATATATATATATATATATATATATATATATATATATATATATATATATATATATATATATATGTATATATATGTATATATATATATATATATATATATATATATATATATATATATATATATATATACATATATATACACATATATATATACATATATATATATATATATATATATATATATATATATATATATATATATATATATATATATATATATATATATTCGTTTCTTCTTTAGCATTTTTCTATTTTTCCCATGTGGTTTCATCGACTCTGAATTACTCTGATCATTCCGTTTCTATCAGATAATAGAATAAGTAACATATTTTTTTTGTCATCGGAGAAAATACATCCGATATAATTGGCAAATGATATTTTGTTGTCCATAGACGGCGAGCTTACAGGCTGAGGAGAGCAGACCGACCGCTGTCATTGAGGCCGTGCCTGTGGGACCCCAGTTCTTGAGCCACCAGCAGCTATCCCCTGCCGAGCATGAAACTAGTGTGCTCAGCCGAGGCAGTGTCAGAACCAACGTGCCCGCCAACATAAGGGTGGTGGATCACCGTCGGCCCCAGGTGGGCTTTCACAGTATTTGATTTATATCTTCTTAAAGAAAATTATACCATTATTTGGAAAATATGTTTGTGTGTATTCAAAGAAACATAACTTTACTACAGTATTTTTTCCGTGATAGGGGTTTGGACTTGGGCCTAAGCCAGCAGTGACTGACCCATCAACCACTGCCACCACCACCACTACTACTACCACCACCTCCGCTCCATCCTCTACCCCCACCACCATACCTGTAATCGCTTTGGATCCCTTTTACGGGTCCAGACTCTCCCGCATCGACGTCATTTTCCACCAACTAAAAGTTGAGGGAGAAGGGTGCAGAGAGCAGGTTAGTATGGATGGTGTCACATTAAACCGTGAGCCTTGTTATGCCTGTATCTTCCCATTGAAAAATAGTTTCGTATTCCCAAAAGATTTTTATGAGTACGAATTGCAAGTTCTTATCTAAGAGAAGCATCATCATGCCGCACTGCAGTGTCTCCCACACTAACATGGTTTTGCTCACAGGTGGTGTGCAACATCTACAAAAACCCGGAAGTGTTCACCCCTTTCAGTGACTTCCTCTCTCGCCAACTGACAGTGTGAGTCGTTGTATTCTTGATTGTTCCTTTCTGTCACAAGACAATGTGCATCACATGCTGGCTGTAGTAAATTTAAACAATAACCTTAAGAACACTTTTCTTTATATGGACTGGCCAAATAATAGTACATACGTTCTTATAATGCTACATCAATTAATTGATTGAACTCATTTTTACAATATTATGCAACGTATCCTCAAAAATAAATATTATCCTTGACCTCATATCTTATCTTGCAGAACTCTGGACGAGCTAAGAAGACCTAAGGTATCTGACAAAAGAATTTTGCGGTTCTTCCGCTATCTAAAAGCAGCGCGAGATGGCCAGGATGGGGCAAACTGCCTTGTTAAATACTCAGATTGTCTCCAAGACACCACCACGCTCTCCCACAAACCCATCCTAAACACTTACCAGAAAGTGTCTCGCCTTATGGACGCCTCTTCGAGTTAAAGGCTCGCCTCGACGTGAGCTCCTAGGTACGATGTGCTACAGACACTAAAAATGAAAGGAAAAAAACGTTGTGACGCGCGTTGATTCCCATGGTAGCATGAAGACTCGGAATACGGGACATTGATTATTCTGTCATATTTAACAAACAAAAGGCATTGTTCGCAGTTTTTTATTTCAGAGTGGGACATGAAAAATATGAGTTGTGTGACGAAGTTTCGCTCTTATCGCTTCATCACGTACAGTCTTGTTATTTTATATTCAGGTGTTGAGGGAAACCTTTTGTCAGCAAAAACTAGTAAACGTATTCGATGAAGAGAGAGAGAGAGAGAGAGAGAGAGAGAGAGAGAGAGAGAGAGAGAGAGAGAGAGAGAGAGAGAGAGAGAGAGAGAGAGAGAGAGAGAGAGAGAGAGAGAGAGAGAGAGAGAGAGAGAGAGAGAGAGAGAGAGAGAGAGAGAGAGAGAGAAAAGAGAGAAAGAGAGAGAGAGAGAGAGAGAGAGAGAGAGAGAGAGAGAGAAGAGAGAGAGAGAGAGAGAGAGAGAGAGAGAGAAGATCGGGAGCAGCCAGTCGGGAAAGCCCGTCAGTTCAATGACTCCAGAAAAAGGTCACAGTGACTACCAGTTTTTTGTTCCGTCAACCCAGGGAGGCACAGCTGGTCTTGGGATGCTACCTGGTGCTCCCGTTTATCTTCTCACCTTTGGCAAGTGCTTCTGATAGTTTTCAGTCTCATTCCATCCCGTTGTATGATTCCCGGCATTAGTGGAGACTCAAGCTTGTGACACGGTTCAATATGAAGTTTCAGCTGGAAAACGTATTTTCTAGAGTAGCGAAATGTAAATTTTAGGAATGGTGAAAAGAAAAGAAGGATACCAGGACTATCACCGCCTTCATGAACAACGCCACCAAATTTTCATGACACATTCACAAACACAAATTGTCGTTGTATCGGTGTGTGCCACGTGTGCTGTGCAGTTACGTTCACACCCTTAAGTCTTGGTATCTTTTTGGGACAAAAGGTGACTCTACATCATTATGTATTCTCTTTCAATCCCTGTCACCTCCATGCGGGACACCTGACGCGGCACATACGTCTTCGATGCCTGTTGCCAAATTTGCTCAGCGTTGCTTGCTCGATGTTTACCTGCTTTCTCTGGCACGTCCTGCCCCTCTACACACACACACACACACACACACACACACACACACACACACAGACACAGACACAGACACAGACACAGACACAGACACAGACATATACACATACACATACACATACACATACACATACACATACACACAGACACATACACACAGACACATACACACAGACACACAGACAGACACACACAGACAGACACACACACACACACACACACACACACACACACACACACACACACACACACACACACACACACACACATTACATCGCATCACAAGGCCAGACATGACCTTGATAACTCAGGTTTTTTTTCTCCCTCTGTTTCGTGTTATTCCTTGCGACCTCAGCAATCGTGTCTCACTCGCTTGTTATAAAAATAAGTTTCCGCTCCTATACTTTTTATTTATTGTCTAAGTTATTTATATATTTATTAATATATGTTTAGTGTTAGAAAAAAGGAAAAGGTTAATCGTGTTTTTGGATGCAAAACACAAGGACGTGAATTAATTTATCAAAATTTTATACATTGTTCAATAAAGATACAAGTGTGAAAAGGTTTGCTTCATTCTGAGACTTTTCCTACGGAATCCACACGGAAGGTGTGAGCTGAGTGTAGGTTAGTGTGTCAACGACCTGCATGCTGTCTTCCTCTACCGCGGTGGTTGACCCCAGCCTCTCGTCCTCCTCCCACCACCAGGTTCACTGTGGAGCCATTTTCATGTTGTGTGATTATTTTTCATTCAAACAAGGAAATTCTTGATTTACATACGATTGATTGACATACGTCACACTCATCTTTGCGCTTCAAATGGCGTTTCTACACACAGCAGGCGATTGCTTAGTGTTATGTTTCACTCACCTTGACCTCATCCTAAATCTGATCCAATGTAGGTCAGGTGGGTAGGTACCCGGAGGTGACTTTCTTCCTTCCATATGGAGGTCCAGGAGGCGGGTTAGGTCCGGTTGATGGGAGTACGAGTTTGTAGATACACTTTCTCCTAACACTCTGTTGGGATCTCACTCGCCCCTCTTATAGTCTGCAGCACGTCCCACACCGGAAAGAAAGACTGATGGACTTAATTACCTGTAACAGTGTTGATGCTTCGTTAACCAACGAACTAATTGTTATGAACCAATAAATAGACACTTTAGTTAATTCAAAAGTATCGATGAAGGCCTCACCGGTAAGATATCAAAATTTGCCGACAATACGAAAAGTAAAGTAACTACAATCGCCGATAAACTAGAATTTCAATCAAACCCCGACATCTTAGTCAATTGGTCATAAAAGTGGCATATGTAATGTTATGTGGATAAATGTAAAGTTTTGCATATCAGTAATAATAATCAATTCATAAAATATACAATGAATGGCTCCGAACTTTCCAGAGTTAGCCTTGAAAAAGACTTAGGGCTAACTATTAGTAACGACATTAAACCAAGTAAACATTGTTCAGACTTTGTTTAGAAAGCTAATAAACTGGTCAGTTTTATCGGAAGAACTTTCGAGTATAAGTCTGAAAAAAGCTATCCCTACACTATTTGATGCACTTGTACGCCCTCATCTAGAATATTGCATTCAGTACTGGACACCATACTACAAAAGAAATATTAATAAGCTGGATAGAATACAAAGAAAAGTTACTAAAATTATCCCTAGATTGCAAAACAAGCTTTAGGAAGAACGACTAAAGGAGCTGAAGTTATTTGATTTATCCAAACGTAGACTTAACTGTGCTGTGTTGGTTTAATGTGCAGTTATTCCATTCTGGCGATGAGGATGGGATTGATGGATTGTGTTGGTGTGTTGTTGGTGGCAAGTTAGTGGTTGGTGATTGTTATGGTGCAGTTGTACGGTGGTTAATGTGCGTCACTACAACTTAACTATCCTGGTACGCCGTTACTGTTTTATTACTACTACTACTACTACTACTCGCGTACCATTGATGAGTTAACTACTACTACTACTACTCCTATTACCTCAACGAATTAGTGATGAGTTAATTACTAGTAGTACTTATTCCCTACTTCAACGAGTGTTACCTAACTAACGAGTCAACTATCACCTACTCCGTCATGGCCCCAATTGGTTCTATACAGTCGTTTGACGAGTCAATAGAGGATTTTGAGAGTTACTGCAACAGAGTGGGACTCTACTTCAAGGCTAATGACATTGCAGAGAACAAGCAGGTGCCTGTGTTCTTAACACTCGTTGGTCCGAAAGTGTTTGCCTTAACCAGAAGTCTTCTATCTCCTAAGGACCCAGCCATGTATACTTACAAGGAGATTGTGGACGCCCTGAAGAGTCATATAAGCCTAAGGTAATTCTAATTTATGAAAGATTCAAGTAAGTAATGACATTTCGTTATTTAATTGTATATAGTTTTCATAGATCAAAAGAACTGCCCATTGCCTTACTTATTTACATGGCTCTTGTGGAATCAATGACGAGAAGCGACATGGAAAACATGATGCTCATATGAGATGAGATCGCTACACAGTTTGTCGAGCAAATATTCCACTATCAGGCGTCTGATTACTCCCCCAGAAGAGCGTATTATTGAGGCGATCAGTAAACCTGATGTGGTTCGGATATTATGTTCTCACACACTTTCTCTTGACCTACCATGCGGCAGTAATTAAACACGGACTTGCGTTTTATCTTTACTTAGGAATAGCAAAAAACAACAGCAAAACAGAGTTATCATGGTGCACTGCAGAGAAGGTGGGTAGGCGTTGCTTGCACAGTGTTCTGCTGTGTTGTAGCTGTCACGTCATCTCTCTCCTCCACCTTCCTCTGTCATTCAGTCCACCTTGGTGGATGACATAGTTCCTGTCACGTCGATGTATAATCAGCGCCACCAAACGCTTGCTCCCCAAACACATATTGCCAGACACTGATTACAGACCCAATAGTCATTAACCTTTGAACTACCCACTGAACTACACAGATCTAGTTCGTTACTTGGAACAGCTAGATCATCTAGTTAAGGCTTTTATCATTTCTTCCTTCAGATGACGGAAAATCTCTATGCTTCGAAAATGTTCTATGCTTCGAATAAATATCTGGTTAACCAAACCGTTTCGTTAGGTACCAGTAATGTTATTGGGGACCAGACAGCTTCCTCGCTCACGCAGCGGCTCATCAAAATCTCAAGGTACCTTTCATGTGAACAATTGTATGATGTGAAACTTACCACCATTTATTCATTAAGCCCTGGAGGAAAGGATTTTATTCACAACTTACTTAAACTTAAACGTTATAAATGCATTTTTTTTTCTAAAGGTGTGTGTATGTGTGTGTGTGTGTGTGTGTGTGTATGTGTATGTGTATGTGTGTGTGTGTGTGTGTGTGTGTGTGTGTGTGTGTGTGTGTGTGTGTGTGTGTGTGTGTGTGTGTGTGTGCGTGTGCGTGTGTGTATGCATGTGCGTGTGCGTGTGCGTGTGCATGTGTATGTGTATGTGTATGTGTATGTGTTGGTGTGTGTGTGTGTGTGTGTGTGTGTGTGTGTGTGTGTGTGTGTGTGTGTGTGTGTGTGTGTGCGCGCGTGTGCGTGTGCGTGTGCGTGTGCGTGTGCGTGTGCGTGTGCGTGTGCGTGTGCTGTATCATATCATATCTGTAATCATTGTTAACTAGTTTTAAGATATTCATTGTTTTAGCCGAGAGAGAGAGTGTGTGAGAGGGTAAGGGAATTTTCCTATAATTCACATTCCGGTTAAGGCGTCAGGTCAAAGCCGGACCCTATCACACAGCTCTGTTCCCGTGACGTCATTCTCCCGGGTCACTCCAGACCAATCATAGGCGCGTAGTCCACCTGGAGTCAACCTTTTCCTGACCGCGGCTGAGCCCACACCCCTTGTTTCTCGACCACTTCTCTCCCGGCTTCCACCCTGCCCAGTAGCTCATCATCTCTCAGCTCGCTACCATCATCAACAAGTCGTTATCTCTCTCAAGGCAGGTTAAGGTCATAGTCACTGTATAGTTCCATATCTACATCAAGTGTGTTCAATATATCATCTATATCAAGCCGTGTGTGTTTCAATAAGACCTCCATCATCCACGCTACCTCTAACCCTACTCTCCAAACCACGCGGTGACCGGCTACCGGTACCAAGCATATCTATTCCGATACAATTGAAGGCTACGGGGGCCAAACAACACATCACCGATACAATTGGTGTGCAACGGTGGAATTCGTTCTTCCAAGCGACGAATTATCAAGATTCAGCCTCCTCCGTCATCAAGTCTATCCTCACCACGTGCATCGTTCTGCCAGTAAGTGACTCTATACACACGCCCTTGCCTCGCCCACTCGTGTTCTCCTCTACGCCCTGCAGTCGCTTCCTTCGTCGCCCTCCTGCAGTAGCATCTGTTCCGAGTGAGTACAAGCCTCCTCGCCCTGCTGTTCAAGACGCCCATCACCTCTACCTCCATTTTGTTCGCGGCGCGCCATCTTCGCTGCCCACGCATCACCTCAAGACGCCCATCGCCCTTCACCACGTGTCCCTTCAAGACGGTCATCACCCATCACCACGTGGCCCCTCAAACAAGTTTTCCACGCCCTCACCACGTGTCTCCGCCCTCAAGACGCCCAGAAATACGCCCATTCACCACGTGACCAGTCAGCGCCCACGTGTTCCACCTCCTTGGTCCTCTGCTAGTTAAGTACCTTAGTTCTTATTATATTTTTCTCTTTATTGTGCCAGTTATTCTACATTTTTGTGTACACTCAGTGTTTCTTTGTTTTCTTGTGTGTTTCCTCAACGTGATCACGATGTCTAACGACCAGTCACTTCACACACCCACACCTCAGGTTACTCTCATATCTGATAATGTCTCAATTCCTCCTTTTTCTGGTACTAACTCTGAATCAGTCCAAGCCTTTGTCCGCCGTGTAAATGATGAATGTACACGTCGCTCAGCTCATTCTGATGTGGAAAAATTAGCCATTTTAAAATCACGGATTTGTCATGATCCATCTAGTCTTGCGGGAAAACTCATAAAAACCGATAAATTCCTCAGTTTTTCTACATACGATGAACTCACCACAGCATTAATCTCTCATTTCTCTGGTCACTCAAAATTAGGTGCAACTCATTCCTTCCTCAAAATTGCTCAAACTCTCACTAATATTGCTCGTTCTACTCATGATGTGTATAAGGCAGAGAATATTGCATCCTCTCTCAGTGCTGAGTTAACAGATCAAATGAAATCCTCTCAGTGGATCGACACAGACGGCAATATATCTTCTTCTGATTTCAAACGCCTGATGTCATATTTCTTGTTCCTTGTTCAGCTCGATTCACCAACCTTCACCGTTGCAAGCGACATTAAATTCAGTAAGGAAAATTTCTTGTATGATCTGTGCAAGAAAATATCAGAGAAATCGCCACCTGTTCCTCAGCCAGTAAGTTTAGTTCAGTCACCGCATTCCTTAATCAAGCCCCCATTTTCTCACCGAAGCTCCGCCCCTCAGAGCCCATCTCTACCGTCAAACACTCACTTGTCACGTTCTGATCAACGCTCTCATTCTCGTCACCGTTCATCCTCCCATGACTCGAGAAAGGTAACATGTTACCGATGTGGACTCAAAGGTCACGTCTCAGCGGACTGTCGAGTAATGCTTGACGAAAGAGGTTATCATAAATTCAACAGTAATGCCTTCTGCTCCCTTCATAATAAACGCGGTCACTCACTTGAGGAATGTCGCCTTTTCCAGCAACAAATGCAGTCTTCTCAATCTTCGGGAAACGATTCGCGCCAGAGCCTCGCACCTCCTCGGTAACACTCAAGTTCATTCTAAAGACCGCAGGTAGTAAGTCATCTCATAAACGTGTTGTTTTCGCGGATGCACAGACAGTGCCTCTCCCATGTGTCCCTGTTAAATCCTCCGGATTTTTCCAAGGTCTGACTGCTGACGTCAAATTAGCCTCTCACAAATGCCGTGCATTTTTCGATTCTGGTGCCTCAGTCAACATCATTAAAACTCATGTTTTTGAAAAACTCGCTGCCGCCTCAAGGCACAAGTTTCAGAGTTATCCACCAGACATTACTGTTAGTGGTATTTCTGGAAACGTTGTCATACCTCATAGAAAGGTTCTCCTCAGTATCTGTTTGTCTCCACTTGAACCTTCTATCTCAGATTTTTTCTATGTCATGGATGATGTATGTTTTGCAGCTGAAATATTGATAGGATACCATACAATGTCTCACTTCAACATCTCACTTTTCCCTTCTATTCATCAAATCGCCCAGAATGGCACCTTCATCTCTGCCTCACCCTTTCCTGAGTCACCGCCACCATCTGATGTCTACGTTGTCATACACGCGCCTTCTCAGGACTCATCTCATGTCCCTCCCTCATCGCTCGAGACACCCTCAGTAATCCCTGATCCTGTCTTATCATCTACGCCAGCCGACTCGCCTAGCGAAGCGCTGCACAGCGACACCGACAATCCCTCTTCTCCTACAACACTGTCTGACGTCCTCTCGAACACCAGACTCAGGAAAGCTGTGTTGACCTCCTCTGTGGTAGTCACACAGACCCACCTCTGTTTGGTGCGCGTCGTCGTCAAAAGTGTGCCCCCCGGAACAGACATCTTATGTTTGCCCGACTCTGCCCGAGTGAATGGTGTCGCTCTCGAGTCAGTTCTTTCAACCCTAGACAAGGATAGTTCTTGCTGTATTGCCATTCAGAATCTCACGAATCACCCTATATCCCTTCAATCTGGCGTGACTTTAGGCGAAGTTCTCCCTTATCCTGCCCCTGTCACCCCTGTCACCTCATCTCCTTGTCACACATCCATGTCTTCACTAATTGCCTCAGATTCTCCTCCTCCTCTTCTTGACCAGCATATTGGTGATGTTGATTTTCCTGAAACAAAAGCAGATTTACTTGCCCTCTTATCGACTTTCAGATCATGTGTCTCTCTTCCGGGTGAACCTCTGGGCAAGACCGATGCTGTTCGTCATTCCATCCACCTCACCCCAGGCTCGACACCCATCTACGTCCCGGCTTATCGCATCCCACACAGCCGCAGGACGTTAATGGACGACGCTGTCAGAAGCATGCTGGACGAGGACATCATAGAGCCAGCGGCATCACCATTCAATGCCCCGCTGTTTCTAGTCCCTAAGTCCAATGGTGAGTGGAGAGTAGTCGTCGATTTCCGTGGTTTAAACGCCGCGACGATACCCGATCGATTCCCTATGCCAATCTTGTCTGATCTTCTCCAGTCAATAGGTGATTCAAACAGTGTATTATCCACCCTCGACCTTCAGTCTGGTTTCTTCCAGGTCGAGCTAGAAGAAAGTTCACGGCACTACACTGCCTTCACCACATCATCTGGCCAGTACGCTTTCAAACGTATGGCCATGGGTTTACGTAATAGTCCCTTAACTTTCATGCGTCTCATGAACTCAGTTCTCTCTGGCCTATTAGGCTCTTCGGTGTTTTGTTACTTAGACGATGTGATAGTCGCATCAAAGGACCTTCCCGAACACCTCGAAACCATCTCAGACGTTCTGTCACGTTTTGCAAAGGCTGGGTTAACTCTTAAACTCAGTAAATGTCAGTTCCTCAAACGTGAAATCAAATTCTTAGGCCACAAGGTTGACAAAAATGGCATCCACACTCTTGACGATAAAATTCATGTGATATCACAGTTTCCTACTCCTAGTTCTGCTGATGATGTTCGTAGTTTCATTGGCTTTGCAGGATTTTATCGGCAATGTATCAAAGATTTCAGTAAAATCGCTCAACCTCTCACATCATTGTTTAAAAAGAATGTAACATTCGCATGGACGGACGAATGCGAGAAAGCATTCGCTACCCTCAAGCAAGCCTTATGCAACGCTCCTGTCCTCGCATTTCCTAATTTCAATAAGGAGTTTATTCTTTGCACTGACGCATCAAACATCGGTATCGGTTCTGTCCTCATGCAACGAGATGAAAATGGTAAATCACGCGCAGTTGCCTTTGCCAGTCGTCTGCTCAATGCTGCTGAGCGCAACTACAGTGTCACTCACCGCGAAGCTCTCGCAGTTGTTTGGTCTCTTCGTCACTTCAGAGACATCATACTCGGATATAAGATCCACGTTCTAACCGATCATTTTGCTGTCACAGAGTTATTCAAAGGAACCAGTTTAACCGGAAAATTTGCCCGTTGGCAACTCACTGTTCAAGAGTACAATCCTTCATTCACGTACATCCCAGGTAAAGCTAATTCTGTCGCTGACGCTCTGTCCCATCATGTCGCTCCTGTCAGTCTGCTCACAACCTCACAGTCACTCCCCACTCTTGAAGAAGTCAAATCCCTTCAAAAGTCTGATCAATTCTGCAAACGTCTCATTTATTATCTTGAATTAGGTGATGCCAGTAACCTTCCAAACTTGCCATTCTCCCCAGATTCCTTTTTGCTTCGAGACGATGTCCTCTATAAATCTAGTTCTGTCATTTCTGAGGACGATTCATTACATCATGCATCTCAGCTTGTCATTCCAGAAGCTCTTGTCCCTATAATCTTGTATCACGTTCATGACTCCCCTCTTGCCGGTCATCCAGGCAAAGATAGAGCATTCAAACAGGCTCAACGATCATATTTCTGGCCTTCCATGAGGAAAGACATCACCCGTCATTGTCTCTTATGCGCTTCATGCGCTGAGCATCGTCCCTCTCTCCATCATGAGTCTCCTAACCTTCCATATCCTATCACTCATGCTCCTTGGGACAGTCTGTCAGTCGATATTTTGAAACTCCCTCTGACGGAGAACGGTTTTCACTATTTGCTCGTCTGTATCGATAGTTTTTCACGCTTCAGCATCTTGGTTCCTCTCAAAGACAAATCTGCACGTTCAGTTGCACGAGCACTGATAGATGAAGTCATATGCCGGTATGCATCTCCTAAAGTACTTCTATCAGATAATGGCACCGAATTCAACAATGCCATCCTCAAAGCTGTTTGCGAGTCATTTCAAATTAAAAAGTGCAACATTGTTCCATATTCCCCTCAAGCGAACGGAAAAGTCGAGAGAGCAAACCGTCGAATTCTCGACATCTTACGCTTCATTGCCAATTCAAGCTCTTCATGGGATGATCACATTCCCCTAGTCGCATGCTCTCTTAACGCTGCGATTCACTCATCGATCAACGAGTCTCCACATTTCATTTTATATGGCTCTGACAAAAGACTCCCATATGAGTTTCTCTCCTCTGACCCTCGTCCTCTATACAACGTTGACGATTATGTTCAGAATCGCGTTTCAACTTTCCAACGTATTCATATGTCTATCCGTGACAGACTTACCGCCTCTCAGGAATCTATGCTGCAGAAACAGCATCAGCGCGCTAAACCGCACGACATCGAGGTTGGTGACATCGTGTTCACCAAAGTCCAAGACCGCCACTCTAAGTTCGACCCCCAATTCAACGGACCTCACCGTGTAATCGAAAAGATGGCCGGTCACAAGTTCAAACTCAGAAACCTAAGTTCAGGCAGTGAAAACTTTGTTCACAGAGACCATCTCAAACGGGTTGATCGTGGTTTCGATTTCGAACCTACCTCTCCACTACCAGAAAATGCTCCTGACATTGTTGAAAGTCAGCCACCTTCACCCCCCATCTCATCCTCACCTAAATATCAGCTCCGGTCTCGTCCAGTCTACTAGCCATTTCCTTCATCTTTCCTTTCATTCCTGTCCAACTGTATAAATTATGTATATATATGTATCTATGTAAAGGCTACATCCTGATTCTTGTTCATGTCTCATGTATTTTTATTATGTTTTATGTCTTATTGTGTATTCGTATTGCGTATTCTGTATTGTATTCAATGTATTCCATCGTCCCCCCTCTCTGATTGTATTCTTTAGCTCGACATACGAGGACGTATGCTTCCAAGGGGGAAGTATTTGTATCATATCATATCTGTAATCATTGTTAACTAGTTTTAAGATATTCATTGTTTTAGCCGAGAGAGAGAGAGTGTGTGAGAGGGTAATGGAATTTTCCTATAATTCACATTCCGGTTAAGGCGTCAGGTCAAAGCCGGACCCTATCACACAGCTCTGTTCCCGTGACGTCATTCTCCCGGGTCACTCCAGACCAATCATAGGCGCGTAGTCCACCTGGAGTCAACCTTTTCCTGACCGCGGCTGAGCCCACACCCCTTGTTTCTCGACCACTTCTCTCCCGGTTTCCACCCTGCCCAGTAGCTCATCATCTCTCAGCTCGCTACCATCATCAACAAGTCGTTATCTCTCTCAAGGCAGGTTAAGGTCATAGTCACTGTATAGTTCCATATCTACATCAAGTGTGTTCAATATATCATCTATATCAAGCCGTGTGTGTTTCAACAAGACCTCCATCATCCACGCTACCTCTATCTCTACTCTTCCAAGCCACGTGGGGACCAAGGCCCGGGTGGAACAAACATCACCGATACAGTGCGTGTGCGTGTGTGTGTGTGTGTGTGTGTGTGTGTGTGTGTGTGTGCATTTACCTAGTTGTATTTACCAAGTTGTAACATACAGGAAAAGAGTTATGTTCGTACTGTCCTGTCTCCAAATCTACTGTTATCCAGTTTGCTGAATATTTCTTGCATTAATAACTTATGCATCGAGTTTATTCCATGCATCTATATGAAAGCTGTATTTTTGTTTATGTCCCTCACGCATGTAGTCCTTTTCAGTTTCTTCTCATGTCCTCTTGTAGTTCTGTCGTCCCACACAAACAGATCATCTCCATCAGTTTATTCCAGACCTTTTGATGCTCTATATATTGCTATGACGTCTCCCCTTGCTCTTCTTTTTATCAAAAGTTGGGAGTTTCAGCCTAGGAAGTCTCTCTTCATATGGTAAATCTCTCAGGCTTGGAGCTATTTTTGTAGCTGCTTTTTTTGTATTTTCTCAAGCTTCTATATGTTCCTCTTTTTATGTGGTGACCAAATCATTGCAGCATATTCTAACTTTCATCGAGTCAATGATGTTAATCATCTTTTCATCCAGATATTTGAAAGTTATTCATATATATCTCACCAGCTGTTATGTATCTCCTGTGATTTTATTAATATTTTTCTCGGGTGACAAATTATCTGTAATCCAT
>JAXIVD010007635.1:0-2500 GCA_036785275.1 Cancer borealis
CCAGTGTACTGATCATCTTATACTGTAAATAAAACTGTATATAAGTACACGTATTTGGCTAAACCGATCGGGCGACAATCTCACATAACATTCGTTACCATCACAACCGGTAACACATGCTGCCACTGTGGTGTGATAAATAACAACCATCACAGCCGGTAACATATAGTAGCATCGGCGGTAACATGTGTGTGTGTGCGTGTGTGTGTGTGTGTGTGTTTGTATATGTGTGTGTGTGTGTGTGTGTGTGTGTGTGTGTGTGTGTGTGTGTGTGTGTGTGTGTTAGATATAGATATTGATATGGATAAATAAATAAATAAATATATATATATATATATATATATATATATATATATATATATATATATATATATATAATATATTGATGTACAGATACACACATTTGAATATCTTGTACACACACACACACACACACACACACACACACACACACACACACACATACACACGCACACACACACACAGACACACACACACACACACACACACACACACACACACACACATACACAAAAAACACACACACACACACACACACACACACACACACACACACACACGCACACACACACACACACACACACACACACACACATATTAATACTAACCAAGATACAAAGAAAACAAAGAAAAAAAAACACACACACCTACCCATCCATCTTCCATCCTACATTCCCTCCCACCTTCCCGCCAACATTCCCTTCCATCTTCCATCCCACTTTCCCTTCCACCTTCCCTTCCACCTTTCTTCCTACAGCCCGCGCCTGCCATGTGCCTCACCTGGTGTGGAGTGGTGTGGGCGGCAGTAGGGTGGGAGTGTGGTGTTGGCTGTGGTGTTGTGACGCACCATGGCCACTATAGCGACAGACAGGTTCACCCTCACCATGAACACGTTGAACAGACCCAGCATGGTGATGATGGCCAGACCCACGCGTACTGGGAACCATTCTGGGCGTGGAACAAAGGTGATGAGGGTGAGGCTACCAACAATAACAACAACAACAGGAAAAAGAACAAGAACAAAAACAGCAGGAACAACAACAACAGGATAAAGAACAGGAACAACAACAACAGGAACAACAGGAAAAAAAAGAACAACAACAACAACACGAATAACAACAAAAGGAAAAAGATCAAGGATGAGAACAACAACAACAACACGAATAACAACAAAAGGAAAAAGATCAAGGATGAGAACAACAACAACAACACGAATAACAACAAAAGGAAAAAGATCAAGGATGAGAACAACAACAACAACACGAATAACAACAAAAGGAAAAAGATCAAGGATAAGAACAACAACAACAACACGAATAACAACAAAAGGAAAAAGATCAAGGATGAGAACAACAACAACAACACGAATAACAACAAAAGGAAAAAGATCAAGGATGAGAACAACAACAACAACACGAATAACAACAAAAGGAAAAAGATCAAGGATGAGAACAACAACAACAACACGAATAACAACAAAAGGAAAAAGATCAAGGATGAGAACAACAACAACAAAAAAAAAAAGCAACGACAACAGGAACAACAAAAACAGTAAAAAGAGCAAGAACGAAAAGAACGGGAACAACAACAACAGAAACAAAAACAATACAAATAACAAGAAGAGTTTGTATTAAGTTCGATAATATTACATATTATTATTATTATCATTATTATTATTATTATTATTATTAGTAGTAGTAGTAGTAGTAGTAGTAGTAGTAGTAGTAGTAGTAGTTGTTGTTGTTGTTGTTGTTGTTGTTGTATAGCAATAGTAAGACGAATTAAAAAAAAACAAGAAGAAGATAAGAACAAATTGAATCTAATATACTGAAACTTGAAGGACAAACATATAAATTATAATAAAATTTAGACAAGGAATTTTTTTTTCTACTTAGCTATTCATCTATTTATTCATTTATTTATTTCTATTTTAATCTATTCATATTTCTTATTTTAAAATTTTTTTTATTGATTATTATTACTTTTTTTTTTTGCGTTTGTACACGAGTAACACATACACTTACCCATACGCCAACCTTGTGCGATGGACACACACTTGGGCATCTTCATAAACGTTTCTTCTTCACTTCACTCCTGCGGAAGGGAAGATAGCAGTCGTTAGCCTCATCATTACTATTATTACCAACCTACTTGCAGCGTGCTTCGTGCCAATCAACAAGTGATGGGCGGCAGCAAAGTTGACTGTCTGATCCTCTTGGCAAACCAACTCAAAGGTTAGGGGACAAAAAATTAAGGAGAACGTCAGGAAGTATATGAAGAGAAATATTAATAATGATAAATAATAATGATGATAATAAGAATGATAATAATAATATTAGTAATAATAATGATAGTAATAACAAAAATAATAATAAAAAGAAGACGAAACAGAAATAAAAAGAATAACAAAAAAATGGCGAAAAATAATAAAATTGTAAAAATATTTTTATATGTATGTATGATGATGACATCAATAAAG
>JAXIVD010007635.1:7500-10000 GCA_036785275.1 Cancer borealis
AAGACGTAACACACAGACATGTCACGTAGACACGTCTCCAACACTTCCCGTAGGGTGGGGCCCGCAACACGCCCCCCCTTAATGGAAATTTTTTTGTAAGTCTTACGGACTTATAAAAATTTTTAAGCGGACTGAGTTATTCACTGGCTCGCGACAAACAATCGGCCACAACATTGTCTACCCCCTTAATGTGGCGAACCTCTAGGTTATACTCCTGCAAGAGTAAACTCCACCGAGTGAGTCGCACATTTTTTAATTTAAACTTGTCTAAAAATTGCAAAGGACTATGGTCAGAATAGATGGTAACTAGGGGACCATAGGCCGGGACATATATTTCGAAGTGCTGCAGAGCCGAAAGAATAGCCAGTAACTCTTGCTCAATAACAGAGTAGTTCCTTTGGGCTGAAGTAAACTTCTTAGAGAAGTAGCAGACAGGGTGATTCACTTGGTGTTCGTCGGGCTGCATGAGAATTGCGCTCACCCCGGCCTGGCTGGCATCGACCGCCAAAGCAAAAGGCCTGGTGAAGTCCGGAGCCCGTAAAACTGGCTGACCGCACAAGAGGTCTTTTACTTGGGAGAAGGCGCTCTCACACGCCTCACTCCACACCCACTTCTTCCCTTTTTGCAAGAGGTCAGTCAAAGGTGCCAGCAAGGTGGAATACCCTGGCACAAATCGGCGGTAGTAGCCCACTACCCCGAGGAACCTCTGCAGAGCGCGGCGACAGGTCGGTGCGGGGAACCGCCTGATCGCCTCCACTTTGTCAAGGTGGTCCGACCAACAGGTGTCATAGATGACCACGTCATCGATGTACACGACGCAGTGCTGGAGTCCATCCACCACCTGGTCCATCAAACGTTGGAACGTGGCTGGGGCATTTTTAAGTCCATAGGGCATCATCACCTGGCACTGATAGACTGCCCCATTAGCCACAAAACTAGCTATCTCTTTAGCACGGTCCGTGAGAGGAACCTGCCAGTAGCCCTTCACCAAGTCCACCTTTGAGATAAACGTGGCCCCTCCAATACGGTCCATTGAGTCATCCACCCGGGGCAACGGGTAGGTGTCGGCCTTGGTAAGTGTATTGACCTTCCTAAAGTCAATGCAAAACCTGACCTTACCGTCAGGCTTGGGTTGAAGGGTAACAGGCGAACTCCACTGGCTATACGTCTTCTTAATCAGGCCATGCTCCAACATATACTCCAGCTCCTTCTCCACCAACTGCTGCTTCTGGGGATTCACTCTATATGGAGCCAGCTTAACTGGAGTGGACTCCCCCACATCAATGTCATGTTGAATCAGGCTTGTTCTGCCTGGGACATTGTCAAAGACAGAAGGGTACCTTCCCAACCGCCGAAGCATCTCCTGCTTCTGCACCTCTCCCAGGTGTTGCAACTTTTCTTCAAGGAGCAGCGCGCTGTTCTGCTCCCAATGCTCCGCGGGGATTACAGGTTCTGAACCCATTACCTCGGTGGCCTCCTCTGCACGGTAGAAAAATAAAACTAAAGATGCCTCCTTCTTGGTAGAACTAAAACAACCCTCTGGGTTCTTTCTACGGAAGTAGGGCTTCAGCATATTGACATGGCAAAGCTGAGCTCTCTTACGCCGATCAGGAGTGGCCACCACGTAATCTAAATCCCCTACCTTCTTCTCAACCACATAAGGGCCACAGTAACGGGCCGCAAGCGGCTGTCCTTGTAGAGGAAGCAACACCAACACCTCCTCCCCTGGTGCAAAAGTGCGATACTTGTCCCTCTGGTCGTAGTATCCCTTCATCTTCTTCTGGGCAGCTCCGAGATGGTGTTGAGCCACCTCCAGCGCGTTCACCAATCATTCCCGTGTCCTTAACACGCTCTTCAAGAGCGATTCGGGGCGGTCCGAGTGGGGAGCACACCAGGCTTCCCGTACTAAATCCAACGGACCGCGCACCCGATGTCCAAACACCAACTGATTGGGGGAAAACCCTAAGGACTCAGTAGGAGCTTCCCTCACAGCAAACAAAACATAGGGCACCGCCTCGTCCCAGTCCTTCTCTCGTTCCAAGCAGAACGCCCGAAGCATAGTTTTGAGCGTCTGATGGTGCCGCTCTAATGCTCCCTGCGACTGGGGATGATAAGCACTAGATAGAATGTGCTTAATCCCCCACTCGTGCCTATTCTGATCTGTAACACTGTGGCATGAGGTGACAGTGTGCATATTATGATCTTGTATTCATTAACATGGTCTGCAGAAGGCAGCAATTACTCATCAAGGCAACTGATGGAAAATTTCAGGCTTGGTTTTCATAAACGCGAATACAACTTTCTTATTCTTACTTCATGACTAAAGTGACACTAGAAAACGTTATTGTTGCAGGTGTAGTGAAACGCAGCACTTCAAAAATTATGAAAAAGATTATGGCGTCAAACCAGAATAATAGTAACAATACCTATGTATAACCACGACTCTCACCGACGGCACCTAACACAGACAGTCATTGATCGCACCTATGTAACACAGACA
>JAXIVD010007635.1:15000-19553 GCA_036785275.1 Cancer borealis
CTCTCTCTCTCTCTCTCTCTCTCTCTCTCTCTCTCTCTCTCTCTCTCTCTCTCTCTCTCTCTCTCTCTCTCTCTCTCTCTCTCTCTCTCTCTCTCTCTCTCTCTCTTTCTCTCTCTCTCTTTCTCTCTCTCCCTCCCTGCCTCCCTCCCTCCCTCTTTGTATTTGTTACTGATAACTATCATATCCTCTTGATGAGAGCTTGAGAGTCCACTAAAAGTACTGCATTAAATGTTTTAATGAAAATAATTAACATCCATAGCAACACACACACACACACACACACACACACACACACACGCACACACACACACACACACACACACACACACACACACACACACACACACACACACACACACACACACACACACATACACTTACACACACATGATAATGACGATGAGAAAGACGCATAAATAATATAAGGCAAATAAACTGAAGATCAATGAAGGTTAAACAATCATTAAATTTCGTAAATTTAAGCAAAGTTTAATTATCACAATCGTCCTCCAAATACAATCAACTGCAACACACTGAAGTAATAATATATCAACTATTATAAAAATATTCATAATATAATAGTAATGTAGTCGTGTACTAGTAGGCAAGCGTCATAAGGCTATACTATTCCTTAGTGTTCATCAGGTATCTTATTGTAACACCACGACATGTCGAACTTTTATGAAAGGCACACACTTATTGCTAGCCGTTAGTGTTTATTATATCGTAAGCAAGTGTGAAGAAAACTAAGGTGATGTTCAACAACTACATATTAAACCATGAAATTAAAATCCATTAAAACTACGCGCGACCAATGGCATTTCAGAGTAAGTGTCCAGCGGAATTGTTTGCATTGATTGACAGAAGGAAAATAACGATTAATTGCTTAGCAATAAGATACAACTTTTCAATAATATGGTTACATGAGTATTGGCTTATTGACCTAAAAAGTTACTTGCTCCATTTGGATGATATAATGGGATGGGAAGAGGGATAGGGAAATCAGGGGGGAGGGTGGAAAAAGTTAAAAAGAAAAAGAAAATTAAAAATTAGAAATTAAAAAATAATAAATAAATAAAAACGGTTAAGAGCAGGGAGGAAATCGAGTTAGTTAAAGTCATTTTAGTAGATAAGAAGCAATAATAATAATAATAATAATAATAATAATAATAATAATAATAATAATAATAATAATAATAACAATAATAATAACAATAATAATAATAATTATAACAATAATAATAATAATGACAATAATGATAATAAGTGTCGTTATGTAACAGTACTTTTGAACACTTCGTTATAATATTTTGGTCACCTGTTCGAACGCCTGCCGAGTT
Organism: Cancer borealis; assembly: GCA_036785275.1. Lineage (NCBI taxonomy): Eukaryota > Metazoa > Arthropoda > Malacostraca > Decapoda > Cancridae > Cancer > Cancer borealis. The sequence continues at coordinate 16,341 of JAXIVD010007635.1, forward strand.
CATTCAATAATTTTCATTCCGGTGTTACCCATCAACACCTTTTCTTCCCATACGTAACCTTGAAAGGGAAGCCAGGGTAGCAGCACAGGGCTGGAGGAGTAATAAAATAGTTAGAACAATAGTAATACCAGGAAGTACATCGTTTGAAGTCTCGATATGATGGGGAATAAACGAAAACAAGGGAGAGGGGACACGGACTAACTTTGCTCTATTATTGTTTGTCTTTCCGTACAGCTGCCACCATTAATGATAATCTTGCAGCTACCACCAATTATAACACTGATTATCAATATTACTAATACTATATCACTACTACAGCGACGTTCTATCAACACTGCTATCCTAACAACCTTCCAACATTTACCTTTATTCTTACTGGTCTATCCGTATGTCTGTCAACCCGTTCCGGTGTATTCACACAAACTTGACGGTGGTGACTATGCGCTGTGAGTCCGGGGCGAGAGCGAAGGGCCTCGTGCCATCCTTGGCGACCCACGTGTTGACTTGTTTCTCCTTGAGTACAGTGTAGGAGAGCAGGTCATCACATACTTGCTGTTAAAAAGAGAGATCAGGTGATTTTATAACCATGTTTTTTATGAACTTGAAAAATATCTGATTTACTTAAATAATGTATTGGATAGTAAAGAAACGATTGATGACGCTCGTTCTTTTGAGCTATAGTAAAATAGAATCATAAAGTATGTAGAGATGGAAAAAATTACGTGTTTTTCACAAATTCTATATGTTCTCCAAATATAGGGAAGTTATTGGAAAAATGACATCAGATAGACGTTATCAAACAACATAACTTTTGTTCTATACATTTTCTCCTCTAATAATATTCTCCTGGTAAAAAGGCAAGAAAATGTTCGCTCTCAATTATGGAAATTTGCCACAAAATCGAAAGCCCATTTCCGTCGCAGATATGTAAAAAAAATTTACTGGAATAAAAACTTTAGATCTTTCAATTTGCAACCAAGAGTTCTAGATAAGGAAACCAAATGACTAATTTTTTTTTTTATTGTGGATAAGGGAGGGTCATGTATGTGATTTTCTTTCGTAAGAGTTCAGCATTTCCTATAATCATTAAACAAGCAGGGATGAAATAGTATTTGATATCATAATAATCAGAAAACTGAGTCCAGATTCCTAATCAGCTTAATAGCAATACTGATGGTGTTCAAAGAGAGAGAGAGAGAGAGAGAGAGAGAGAGAGAGAGAGAGAGAGAGAGAGAGAGAGAGAGAGAGAGAGAGAGAGAGAGAGAGAGAGAGAGAGAGAGAGAGTGAGAGAAAGAGAGAGAGAGAGAGAGAGAGAGAGAGAGAGAGAGAGAGAGAGAGAGAGAGAGAGAGAGAGAGAGAGAGAGAGAGAGAGAGAGAGAGAGAGAGAGAGAGAGAGAGAGAGAGAGAGAGAGAGAGAGAGAGAGTGAGAGAGAGAGAGAGATAATTTATTCCATTATTTCAATGGTTATTCTTGACATACATCTTATAATCAATTATAACTAGTACAGGAGTCCCATACAATATGGCCAATAAAGTTTAGTCATGCATATTAAAACTGAATGTAAGCACTAAATGATAAACAAACAAGTAAAGTAAAGACCTACATTGACAAAAAAATATATATATATAAAACACCTATACTAACATAAAAAGTATAAGACCTACACTAATATAAAATGATACACAAAAAAACAGTGCTAAGTCAAAATAAAAACGAAAAAAGAGTTAACAGGGTGAGGTCTATTACAGTCAGATGTAAAATAACTAAAATAATAAAATCATACATGGGACCATAAAACTACAGTAGATATGCTACTGGGGAAATTGCCTATTAAGTAGGAAATCTTTGAGACGTGATTTAAAAGTGAATAGGGAAGGGGCGTGTTTTACAAGAAGAGGCAGGTTATTCCAAAGTGAGGGAGCAGTCACTTGGAAAGACTTGGTGGCAAGGCAGGTGTTACACCGAGGTACATGTAGGAGTTCAGTCTGCCTGGTGTTTACATGGTGACTACGACTGTCACCAATACAAGCTAGTGGGAACAACCATTCAGGGAGATCATGCTTTACTTTTCTATATGCGTGTGTTAATATCTCATACTCATACTGGTTATTTATATTCAGCCATTTCAGTTCCCTCATGAAGGGAGTAACATGGTCACTTTTCGCAGCACCTCCGAGTGCCACTTTGGCTGCAAAATTTTGAATTTTTTGCACACGATCTACTTGAGTAATGTTGTTAGCTCCCCAAATGCTTATTCCATATTTTATTACACTCATATAACTAATGATTGTACCACAATTATTCTTGTCGATTTATTAAAATTATCTTTCAATCTATTAATCAACATAATAATTCCACGTGCTTTCTTAATCAATTCCGTGATATGTGTGTCGAACAATAGATGGTTATCAAAATATATGCCTAAGTTTTTCACTGATGAACTGGGGGTGATAACATTGTCGTCCACCATAAGGTGGGTGTTGGGCGGGATCAGTGATAAGAGCCTCCTAGTTCCTATGAAGATGCATTGGTTTTTTTTGGCATTTAACATAAAACCATTTACATTAAAATATAACTTAGCTAATTTAAGAGTGTCTTCAGTTTTTTGTATAAGGTCCTTTAAATTATCAATATTACTTGAAAGAATAATTTGGGTGTCATCTGCGTACTGAGTGACATCACAATTTGGGAGGAATGAAGCAAGGTCATTCACATAGATATTAAAGAGAATAGGGCCAAGAACAGACCCTTGAGGCACCCCATATGAAATATTAGTCCTATCAGACACAATGTCATTTAATCGCACTGATTGCATTCGGTTACTAAGGTAGCTCTCGAACCAAAATGGATCCACATTGCATTTAAGGCATTTTTTAAATAAAATATCATGACTAACGCTGTCAAAGGATTTTGATAGATCACAGAGAGTTACCAAAGAGACTTTTTTTATTATCCATGTTGGAATATAGATTCCTAGTTAATGTTAATAAAGCGGAAGTAGTTGATAACTTTGGTCTAAAACCATGCTGAGTTTTACTGAGTAAGTGATTTGATTCCAAGTGCTGACTCAACTGAGAGGAAACAATTTTTTCTAGTATTTTGGAAAGGACCGGGAGGAGAGAAATGGGGCGATAGTTACTGGGGTCGTTTACATCACCAGTCTTTAGGATGGGAACCACGATTGAGAATTTCCAAGCTGTGGGAAAAATTCC
>JAXIVD010007636.1:0-2500 GCA_036785275.1 Cancer borealis
ATGAGTTGAAGAGGATAAGAAAACGAAATAGGACGAGTAATAAAGAAAAAGGTAGAGGATATAATGATAATGACAGTAATAATAGTAATAACCTACTTACGTGTCTGTCTCCAAAGAAAACATTACAAAAACAATAACAATAATCAAACACTAATGGATCATCGATGTTATGTGAAATGTTCCATCTTGATTACTTACTGTATGTGTGTTACAGGATCGATGAGACTCAGGTGTGTAAGGTATTAATTAACCTGAGGAGTCAAGGACCGGTGTGGCTCAGGTGATAGAAGGCGATTGCAAAGTTTAGATTATGCAACTATTTTGTGGCTGATTATTTTACCACATTCTAACACACACACACACACACACACACACACACACACACACACACACACACACACACACACACACACACACACACACACACACACACACACACACACACTCACACACACACACACACACACACACACACACACACACACACACACACACACACACACACACACACACACACACACACACACACAAACACACACACACTCTATATACGTACATGTATGTCCTTATCGTTGTGTGCACGTGGGCGAGTGTAAACTTAGCAGTGTACACTCACACATACACCTACACTCACACATACAAAAAAAAAAAAAGACAGAAAAAGAATAAACTAATATAGAAAAATAATAAAAGAAATGGATAGAATAAATAAATAGAAAAATAAAATGGATAGAATAACAGAAATGTTAAATTTAGATGAAAACAAACACAAAATAGATATATTTACACACGTTCTTTTGCCTCTCTCTCTCTCTCTCTCTCTCTCTCTCTCTCTCTCTCTCTCTCTCTCTCTCTCTCTTCTCTCTCTCTCTCTCTCTCTCTCTCTCTCTCTCTCTCTCTCTCTTTCTCTCTCTCTCTCTCTCTCTCTCTCTCTCTCTCTCTCTCTCTCTCTCTCTCTCTCTCTCTCTCTCTCTCTCTCTCTCTCTCTCTCTCTCTCTCTCTCTCTGTTCAAATATAATTATGAATAGATCATTATTTAATCGAAGAAAAAAAATACATCTATAAACATTTAATATCACCAGATTATACTTACCAAAATGAAATAGATGAGATGAATAGAAACACTTGAAATAGATCCAAATGACTTTACAAAGAGCGTTTCATGTTACATAGAGAGAGAAAAAAAGAAGAACCCGAGTGAAATCTCATAACTTGACCCTATCACGTTTTCTGTTTGAATCGTTTTATCTATCTGTAATATTCTGTGTCAGTCTATCTGTTTGTGTATCTATCGAGCTGTACGAGACATGGATCTAACACAAAACCGATAACAAGGGTCACATTTGTCTTTTCTATTCACATCTCGATATTTCCTCCTCTTCCTCCTCCTCTTCTTCCTCTTTTTTCTCCTCCTCCTCCTCCTCCTCCTCTCCTCCTCCTCCTCCTCCTCCTCCTCCTCCTCCTCCTCCTGCTCCTCCTCCTGCTGCTGCTGCTGTCCTTCTTCCTTAATGTATTGCTCACAACCTTACAACACAACACCCTCATGTTACAACTTTACTCCAATTTCTGTGCCACACGTCGACATGTGGAGGATTGGATTTCAGGGTGAAGCAAGCAAGCACGCACGCAGACACACATATACTCTCTCTCTCTCTCTCTCTCTCTCTCTCTCTCTCTCTCTCTCTCTCTCTCTCTCTCTCTCTCTCTCTCTCTCTCTCTCTCTCTCTCTCTCTCTCTCTCTCACACACACACACACACACACACACACACACACACAACACACACACACACACACGCACGCACGCACGCACACGCACACGCACACGCACACACGGAGAGAGAAAAATAAATTGCGTAGGATTACGTAGGACATACTATAACGAGGGTAACTACGTACTACTACTACTACTACTACTACTACTACTACTACTACTACTACTATACTCTTACTACTCTTACTCCTACTCTTACTCTTACTCTTACTCTTATTACTACTACTGTTACTGTTACTATTAATATTACTATTGCTATTACTATTACTATTACTATTACTATTATTACTACTACTACTACTACTTCCACTACTACTACTACTACTACTACTACTACTACTACTACTACTACTACTACTACTACTACTACTACTACTACTACTACTACTACTACTATAATAGAAAAATACTTCAATAGACGAAGGCTACTCCTGGTCAATCTAGCAAAGCGCCGGCTGGAAAAAGAAGACCTGAAAATGTTATTGTGGAAAAGGGAAATAAAGGAAGAGAAAAAAGTTATGGATTCACTCTTGTAACTTATTTTGATCAGTATGTATATTAGCTGTTAACTTAATTATTTACAGAAATAGCAGCAAGGTTATATAAAAAGTTATATAAGTTTATAAAGAGAGGAGTCAAATATTTTTTCATTTCGCTAATCGTGTTTTGTGTCATGATTCATGTTGGCAATTTGTTCCATTTCCTCGGAGTTGTAATTAATGAAGAAG
>JAXIVD010007636.1:7500-12500 GCA_036785275.1 Cancer borealis
GAGCACACCCTTGAGGCGAAGTGTACCGGTGCGCGTCACACACGCACACTGTCTTTTGGACACTGGTTCATGGGGTCCAGACGGGATTAGCAGACGTAAGAGTGCTCCAGCATCACACACACACACACACACACACACACACACACACACACACACACACACACACACACACACACACACACACACATCACCACACACACACACACACACATCACCACACACACACACACACACATCACCACACACACACACACACACATCACCACACACACACACACACACACACACACACACACACACACACACACACACACACACACACACACACACACACACACACACATCACCACACACACACACACACACACACACACACACACACACACACACACACACACACACACACACACACACACTTACACATATCCACATACATATTCACACACACACACACACACACACACACACACACACACACACATTCACATACATATTCACACAGACAAACACACACACACACACACACACACACACACACACACACACACACACACACACACACACACACACACATAATCATCGTGACATTGGTAAGAAATCCATGATGGTTTAGAGAAGGAGGAATCGAGGTGACCACGGTAGGGTGGGTGCATGGAAGGGGTGGCGTGCTAGACTCAACCCTAACCTGCTGTGTTGAAGCGGAGTGGTCGCAGCAATATGTAGGTTTGCAGACCAACGCGCAGTGACCTTCGTGGTTGTCTGTATGCCGCAGAAAGGCCTTTGGATCTTGTCATTTATAAGGAAGGCACTACACTGCCTTAACATGACGGTCATTACGCTTAGTAATGGTGATGCCCACTTGAGTATGCTGATGCTGCCGCTGTACTTGGCATACTCTTAGCCATTCAATGCTACGCCGACCCATTTGTCATGAATTTTATAGATTTCTCGAACTCATATCATTGTTACTATTTTGATATTATTATTACTATTATTGTTATTACAATTATTATTATTATTATTATTATTGATAGTAGTAGTAGTAACAGTAGTAGTAGTAGTAGTAGTAGTAGCAGCTGTAGCAGCAATCGAAGTAGTGAAAGTAATGAGGCTAAGTGTTTTGTCATGAAGGTATGGTTGCCGTGGAGCAGAAGGGAGGGTGAAAGTATATTGTGGCGCGTGTTGGTGTATGCTGGTGATGGTTAAGGCTTTTGATGTAACATATAAACCTTGATATTCAGGATCCTCGGGAAACCGGCCTCCTTCCTGGCCAACTCTTAGCGACTTTATGTCTGGCGGGGACGGCGCGGGGCCAGACGGGGCTGGGGGGCCACGATAGCAGGGCCACCCTCTGCCATCCGCTAGTTTGATGTTATTTGTCCCTTATTTATATAAGAAACCTGAATATACCCATCCAGGTGCAGATATTAGATAGTTTATTCCCTTGCTTGGGACTGAAGCCGCAACACCTAACCTTCCATGGTGTTGATTGGCCCGAACATCTTTTTGGTACTAGTGTTGCTAATGATACAGGTGAGGATTTCAATTGGTGTTACGCTGAAGAAAAAAAAATTGTTCAGACCAAAAAGTGGTGATGTGCGTGCCAACGTGCGTCGACTCGCGCGCAAGACGCCACCCAGCGCAGGCCTTGACATGCGCACTGACGCTCGGCTGACGCTGCGCATGTAGGTGATGATTATAATGCTGCCTCTCTGATTGCGTTAAAGTGACTCCACTCGCTATCGTCTGTGCTCGCGACCCGCACGAATGAGCGATAGATACTACTACCACTACTACCACGACCGTCACCACCTGGAGACTCGTGGTGGTACGTCAGTGTTTATTGCACCGTGTTTTCTGCCAGGCAGCGGGTCCTGGGCAGCGGCACTATTGGGTGGGACCAGTAGTCCAGACCTCTCCAAGATCTAATTTGTGGTGCTGTGTTGCTGATGTATTTATTTATGCACATTATTTTCAGGAACTTATAGCCAGGATGAGGTGGTGATCAGTTTGTTATATATATATTCTTGGCAGCCAGTCCTTCGTCCACCCTGTCGCTTGGAGGGGCCGAGTTTGTCGAGGTGTCGGATTCGATTCTCCCTCCCTCCCTGTGGACTTGGTGTGGTTGCCGTAAGGTCGAGTTTCGGGGAGTGGAGGTCAGGCCCGCCCGCCTTATTGATCAGTCTCCGGTGCGTCTTGTTGACGCCGCCGCCGCGAACGAAACCTTTTTCTTCATATTTAATTATTTTTCATTTTGTTTCCGATTGGATTGAATTTGATAGTAATTTACCTGATCCATTTAGTGAAGTTTATAAGGACAGGGAAGAAAACCGATTCCAATACACCTGTCTATTGTTCGCTAAACAGTAAAACGGTTCTCACCTGTTGACCTCATTGTTTGGTGAGGAGGTGTAGCCCGAGACGAGGGGCGTTGGGCGGAGACTTGACCTGACCTCACCCATTCTCATGCGTTCTGATTGGCCAACGAACGAAGCTCTCTGGTAATTGGCTGACAGACACACCCACTGACAGATGTATGTCGCTGGAACGGCCGCTGATTGGCTAACTGTATGACGTAGGCAAAGGGTGACCTGCCTGGCACCTTGAGCTGTGATTGGGTCTCGCTGGGACATCCTTGCAGTGGGTGGGTTGGGTTGGTTTTCATCAGGATATGTTAGGTGCCTTTAAGCGACTATTCATGCCGCCACGCTGAACACTACATAGAAGACTCTTGAAGCCTTTCTTCTCTTAGCAATGATCTTCTGACTCTGCAATCGTAACAAGAAAACTGTATCGTAACTATTGTAAATATCGCGTATCGGGCATTATCGTCATTCCGTTATGCCGGAAAACTGCTGCAGATTCGCATCCATCCATTTTTTTCCTATCTATCTTCGACTGTGATGCACAATGAAGTCGCCTCTGCAACGGATCTTTTGGAATGTGCTGTAACTTTTCTTTTTTAATCTTCTTCATGGATCAGGAACAGCGGCATCCTACACACACACACACACACACACACACACACACACACACACACACACACACACACACACACACACACACACACACACGCATACACATGTAGCTTTTGACCATCCTCCACGTGTGTAAAAGAAGTAAAAAAAGGAGTAAGGAAAAATATCATAGGAAAAGCATAATTATTAATTTGAGGTCGTTGGCTAAACATCATTTTTGAATAAGCTTCGTCAACGTAAGTAACTCCAGTTGTATACGAATATGATGCTGTTAATTCCTCCACGCACGCCACCAAGCTGCACGAGCACGCATTACCATCCCCAAAGAACCTGGTCTAAGTCTTATGATAAATTACTCGTGTACAAATGAATAATCTCCTCTACCGTGAATGAGGCCACACACATGAAGTTAAACACAAGAGCTGCTAAGTCATTCCATCGGACCAACCAACGGGGGAGGGCAGGGCGATGCGCAAGGTTCTCTCTAGGAGTTATAGCTATAGACACAGAGACATATATATGACTCCGATCAAACCGGTGAAAGGTACTGCAGGTGTGGTGTGCCGGGAGAACCTTACCTTACCTTACCTTGTCACACCATCTATACGCGACGAGTTTATATGCACGTCATCAGCATCCCTTTCCTGCACGTCAGCTAGGAATGAGAGTCAATATTTCAACGTCTCTTCCATACGCTTAACAGTGTAGTCTAGTTTTATAGTTGACTAGGTCTTTGAAATGCGTTGTTTTATTAATTCATCTGCTTTATATTATTCTGGCGGGATGGAGACAAGTTATGGGTTAATGGATACTAAGTGGCACAGGGAAGGGAAAGGCTACCTGCCTCTCAAGCGTGTTCTTAATCACCGCCACTACTTCAGCTGTCATGGGAGTAATTATCATGAGCAGCGCTTCTTCATTGTGTCCATGTGTCACGACTTGCCACGCTCACCCTTTCGTCACAACCATCACCACCACCACCACCACCACCATCATCATCATCATCATCATCATCATCATCATCATCATCATCATCATCATCATCATCATCATCATCATCATCATCATCATCATCGTTACTACCAGCCATCACCACAAGCAAAAGTACTACACATTAGCGACTTTACGTATTCTCTGTACATCGACCAACACCGCTGCCACCGCCGCCGCTGCTGCTGCTGCTGCTGCTGCTGCTGCTGCTGCTGCTGCTGCTGCTGCTACTGCTACTGCTACTGCTACTGCTACTACTGCTACTGCTACTGCTATTACAATATAAATATGCTACAAGAACAACAATAACTACTACTACTACTACTGTTAAGCGACGTGGTCCTATAAACCAACATCGACGTTTGTAGTACCACCACCACCACCACCACCACCACCTTCTCCACAGTCAAAGATCATCTCCAGCACCACAGTTATAACGTTGCAGAACAGCGTTACCACCACCAATATTAACGAATCAGCGCTACCATTCACTCAAAACCATCATCACTAGTAATGCCTACTTTCCGTAACCCTAAAACCTTGAGTACTACTACTACTACTACTACTACTACTACTACTACTACTACTACTACTACTACTACTACTACTACTACTACTACTACTACTTGACTATTTACACCACACCTCGCCAGCACCTTAAGCGCAGCCGTCAGATAGCTGTTGAGTTAGGCTTCTTGAGGGTCGGTTTTTTGTGTGTATTTAATCTTTAGTTACCGCCGTTGATTGACGGTTTGTGTACGTTAATGGGCATACCTTGGTCCTCATCATTATCATTATTATTATTACTATGAGAATGATGATGGTGATGGTAATGGTTAGGGTTGGCGGTGTTTCGGCGTCGCAGTCTCGCAGTTCATGAGTCAAGCTTCAAATATTCGCGTTAAAATTAGATGAACCGGGAACCCTCAACTCGACTCGTCTGGGCCGCCGCTACTCCGCCCGCGTTCACTATTCAACGAAGAATGTCACTTTGAACGCTATACATACATACATATATGCATACCTAATAGA
>JAXIVD010007636.1:17500-19550 GCA_036785275.1 Cancer borealis
TCTCTCTCTCTCTCTCTCTCTCTCTCTCTCTCTCTCTCTCTCTCTCTCTCTCATTGGGTCATTTTGCCTGATATAACGAGTGGAGGGAACGAAGGGATAAGAAAATGAGAAGAGAGGAGATGAGGAGGAAAGGATGAAGGAAAAAAGATGATGAAAGAGAGGGAAAGAAAGGGAAAGAAAAAGATGGTGAGGCAAAAATGAATAGTGAAAGTAGAAAAGAAGGGCGTTGGAAAAATTTCTTGGTAAATAGATGCGTAGAATTCACACTCATTTTCTTCTTCTTCTTCTCCCTCGTCTTCTTTTCTTCTCTTGGAATGCGTATGAATGTGTAGCGTAAACCATTTTCTTTATGACAAGAGAGAAACATTACAAGTTTTATTTTTAAGAAGAACTGTTAGGTATTAATAGGTATAAACACACATGTAGAAAGTATGTCTCTTAGAGGATAAAAAGGAGGAAGAGAGGGAGGAGGAGGAGGAGGATGGAATGGAGTAGGAGAATGAAATGGAGTAAGAGGAGGGAGGAGGAGGAGGAGGAGGAGGAGGGAAAGAATAAGCATTGCAAGGAATAATAATGTGCAGTTATCAAGACGAGCGTTCAGTGAGGTTAAATTAAGTGCCCAAAGAGAGGAGGAGGAGGAGGATGCAGAGACTGAAATTAGCATAGCCACAAGAAACCTGAGAGAGAGAGAGAGAGAGAGAGAGAGAGAGAGAGAGAGAGAGAGAGAGAGAGAGAGAGAGAGAGAGAGAGAGAGAGAGAGAGAAAGAGAGAGAGAGAGATAATAATTGGAGGAGGGATAATTATATGAGGTAAAAAACAAAAAAAACAGCCCGCCAAGTGAAAGGGAAACTGGTGACTCTTACACGCTATGCGCACGAGAAGCTGCCTTGAGGGTGGTTTGGGGGGGTAGGGGGCGTTGTAGTTGTTGTTGTGGTGGTGGTGGTTACATTTGTTTTCCTCTATTTCTTCTTTTTTTTCCTCTTCATCCTTCGAGTTTACGTGTTCATCCCTGTCCTCCTCCTCCTCTTGCTTCCCCTCCTTCCTCCTCTTGCTTCCCCTCCTACTCGTCCTCGTCCTTGTCCTCCTTTCTTCTTCTTTTCTTTCATCTTCGTTATAGTTTTAATCATCTTATAATAAGTTGACGTACAATGCCATTTGTCATGACCGTGTGTGTGTGTGTGTGTGTGTGTGTGTGTGTGTGTGTGTGTGTGTGTGTGTGTGTGTGTGTGTGTGTGCGTGCGTGCGGCGTGTGCGTGTGTTGTGTGCGTGTGTGTGTGTGTGTGTACTAAACTTAATATTCTACCCTTCCTTCCTCTGAGCCAGCCAGCGGTATGACCTTGAACACTATTACTTCGTCCACCTGTACTGACATCCGCGACTCTTAATTAAAGCGCTTCGGGGCTTACACAGGTGACTCTCTCCCTCTACCTTACCTTCCTCTAACCACTGACGCGACTACACACTTCCCTCTCACAGCACAGCGTATATCCGGTGTCTGTCTGTCTGTCTGGCTGGCTGGTTGGCTGGTGTGTTCTTTGCTACGCTCGCTGTTTTGTGCTGTGCTGTGGCGGCGGGAGAGAGAGAGAGGGCGAGCTGGAGGCGATTATAGAGGAAGGGAAGAAGCACGCCAAATATAGCATGTTATGTTAATGATAGGGGACAGCGATGTGTGATAGAACCTTATAGGGAATGGATTTCAGATAGTAAGACTTGTTTTCTGGCCTCTCTCTCTCTCTCTCTCTCTCTCATCTCTCCTCTCTCTCTCTCTCTCTCTCTCTCTCCTCTCTCTCTCTCTCTCTCTCTCTCTCTCTCTCGTCCAATCTGCTTCCTACCTCAGCATCTAGATCTATGTGAACTCAACCACAGATGATTGTCAACTCCTCCTCCTCCTCCTCCTCCTCCTCCTCCTCCTCCTCCTCCTCCTCCTCCTCCTCCTCCTCCTCCTCCTCCTCCATCACTTCCAAGGTTTCTGTTGCATGTTACTGGTATGTTTGCGTCTCCTCCTCCTCCTTCTCCTCCTCCTCCTCCTCCTCCTCCTCCTCCCTCCTCC
>JAXIVD010007637.1:0-15000 GCA_036785275.1 Cancer borealis
ACTTCTTGTACTCCCATTAATTCTTGGCTTTGTTACATATTGTTGCTGATGATGATGATAATGTAATAGTAATGATGATGATGAAGTTAATGATGATAGTAGTTAATGATGATGATAATAATAATAATAATAATAATGATAATAATAATAATAATAATAATAATAATAATAATAATAATAATAATAATAATAATAATAATAAAGATAGTAATAATATCAACAAAAATGATAATAATGATATATCAGTAGCATTATCCACTATAAACTTTTTTTTTACCGTAGTAGAAACATCTAACACACATACACATACACACACACACACACACACACACACACACACACACACACACACACACACACACACACACACACACACACACACACACACACACGAGGAGGAGGAGGAGGAGGAGGAGGAGGTAAGTCTGAAGGAATGCAACATGATTGGCTGGCTGTCGGAGGATTCTGACCGCACAACACTCAGGAAAAATTTGCATGTTATTGAGCAGCTAGGAGACGTTTAGGGGGCAAGGAGGGCGTGGGGGGAGGAGGGTGAAGGGGGGTAGAAAAGGAATAGGGTGGGGACAGGGGAAGGAAGGAGGAGTGAAATATAGTGATATGGAGTGAGATAGGAGGGAAATAGAAGAGGAAAAGGAAGATAGAGAGGGAAGATGTGCTGAAGAGGAGGTGGAAGAGGGGAAGGAAAGGAAGGACTGAAGAAGAAAAGAAAAAAGAAAGGAAAGGACAAAAGGGAGAAAGGGAAGGATCATTTAAAACAAAAATAGAGAGAGGAACTATTACACAGAAAAATAAAGAAAACTGGGGAAAAGGAAAGGAGCGAAACAAAAAGAAGTGAAGGAATAAAAAAGGAAGTAGGGAAGGAGAGGAATAAAAGAAGGGAAAGGGGAACGAAGGAGAAGGAGAAAAATAAAGAGAAAAGGAAGGGAAGGCGAGAGGGAGGATGACGATTACTTCTCGATTCTCTCGTTTTCTTGGAGCTTCGAACGGGCGGCAGTGAGGCTTCGAAACGCATGTGAAGGGAAAGTTTTGAAGGACACCAAAATTTGTTTCCTTCTGTGGGAATGATTCATTGTTTTAGGAAGAAAATTTCCCATTGCATCTGCCTTTGAGAAAGAGAGTGCACGAAAGAGTGAGAGAGAGAGAGAGAGAGAGAGAGAGAGAGAGAGAGAGAGAGAGAGAGAGAGAGAGAGAGAGAGAGAGAGAGAGAGAGAGAGAGAGAGAGAGAGAGAGAAAAAAAAAAAAAAGGAGAAAGAGACGAGGAGACAACGACGATGACTACCACAACCACAATCACAACCACCACCACCACCATCACCATGACTGCTAAAAACACAAATAGAAACAAAAGCAACAGCAGCAACAACAACAGCAGCAGCCCACCTCTCCACCACACCAACAGACAGAGTAGAGAGTGGTCTGGAGTGGTAACGCGAGTCAGGGAAGCGTTGAGGAAGGCCAGAAAATGTCAGTGAATACCAGGATGGGTAAGGCAAGGCTGGGGGGGAGGAGGGGAATGGTGAGGCAATGTAAGGCAAGTCAGTGCTGCCAGTGGGCTTTAGGGAGTGTCTGGTGAATAAGAGAAGCCAGGCAAAGGTCATGGCAGTGATGTAAGTCGTGGTGGTCAGGTCAGTTGGGTCAGGCAGATCCTCTCATTCGCACCCATCTAAACCACATCCTCTAAACCTTTTTTTTTTTTTCTCTCTCCACCTGTCAACCTTCCTGATCCAGTGGAGAAGAAAAAAAACATAGATCGTTCTCTCACACTTTCTTTGATTGAATATAAAGAAAACTATGAAAAGAATTGATATAAAAAAAATCGAGTGTATCTGTCATCTTCCACATGATGAGTCTATGTAGATCATGTGTTCATGTTTGAAACCACCATGAAAACATGTATTATCTTTAGTAGTAGTAGTTGTAGTAATAGTAGTAGTTGTAGTAGTAGTAGTAGTAGTAGTAGTAATAGTAGTAGTAGTAGTAGTAGTAGTAGTAGTAGTAGTAGTAGTAGTAGTAGTAGTAGTAGTAGTAGTAGTAATGATAATGACAGCTACGACGGAAACGTAATAATGATAGCAATAGTAATAAATATGATAATAATGATGATGATGATGATGATGATGATGATGATGATGATGATGATGATGATGATGATGATGATGATGATAATAAAATTGAAAGTAACAACTAAAAATATTATATATAACAATAATCTCAATCATAAATGGTAAGTAATTATGAAATATACAAAAATCAATAACTTTTTTTTGTCATATTTTATTTGTAATTTAAATGAATTGAAAGTTTTATTCTTTGTATCATCAGTAAGATTTTCACTTCACGCATGATAACACTTTGTTGAGCAAATGACGTTCTGCAGGATGGGAGCTTGAGGTGGTTTGCTCTTCTGGTGTTGATATTGTGGGACATAGTTTGAAATCCGGTATCTATCTGGTAGGTGTTCATTGCCCTATATACAAATGTAACTGTCTGATAACTAATAATGTCATGCATTTTTAGAAGTTTTAGTTCTTTAAAGAGTGGTTCTGTGTGGTCATAACGTCTTTTGTGGAACATTATACGAATTAATTTTTTCTGGTAAAGAAATAATTTATCAATATAAGTTTTGAAAGCTCCCCAAATTGATGAGCAATATATTAAGTAAGAATAACCTAATGAATAATAAATGTGTTTCATAGAATGGGTGTCGCAAAGATTACGTATTCTATACACAATTCCAGCTATCTTCGAGATTTTATTGATGACATTCTCTATATGAGACTTTCAATTTAGCTTGTTGTCAATGATTACACCAAGAAATTTAGCTTCTTTTACTTGTTTTAGTTCTAAATTATCCATTTTAATAACTAAGTGATGGGGCTGAGTCATGTTTGAGTGTGAAAGCATGTAATAGGTCTTTGCTATATTTAATGATAATTTATTACTTTTATCCAATTTACAACAAGTTTTAATTCATTATTTATTATTCTATTTACGTTATTCAAGTTTTTATCTTGGAGAAAAATGTTCGTGTCGTCAGCGAAAAGGATGAATTTAAGTTTCTCTGTACTATTGATTATATCATTTATAAATATCAAATATAAAAAAGGTCCCAGAATAGATCCTTGTGGCACACCACAAGTTATGTTTTTGTAGGGAGATGCAGCATTATTAAATGTTGTGTATTGTTTCCTACCGTCTAGGTAACTCTTAAACCATTTATGTGCCGGGCCACGAACACCATAGATCTGAAGTTTATATAGCAATATTGAATTATTTATTGTGTCAAATGCCTTGGAGAAGTCACAGAAAATTGTTAATTGATACATTTTGTTGTCTAGAGCATTATACATGTGTTGGCAAAGATGATGTACTGCAAGTTCTGTTGAATAATTTTGTCGGAAGCCGAACTGGTTATCTGTTAAAAGTGAATTTTGCGATAAATAATTCATTAATCTACTTGCAACTAATTTTTCAAAAATCTTGCTAATACTAGGCAGAACTGATATTGATCTGTAGTTGGAAAACTAAGAGCTATCACTTTTTTGTAAACTGGTATTACTTTAGCAATCTGCAAATTTCTTGAAAAAATTCCTTGTGTAAATGACTGGTTTATTATATATTTTTAAAAAGGTGACATTTCCTCTTTACAAGCCTTAAAAACTTTCATATGAACATCATCAACACCAGGGGATGTCATCCTCAGATTAGAAATCACATCATTAATTTCTTCACATGAAGCTGGTTGTAGATAAAACGAATATATAACATAACATAACCTAACCTAACCTTTTTATCTATCTGTGTGTGTGTGTGTGTGTGTTTCTGAATCCATACATGATCTATAGACTCGTGATTTACAGGAGTACTGACTGGCAAACAGGCCGGCGAATCTCGTACATTTCTTGACATTGAGAAGGAGGAGGAGTACAAAGGAGTACAAAGGAAGAACAGACAGCAACAATCCTACTGGACCTAACGAGGCTATCTGTTTAGCTACACTATACTGCTATAATATCTACGTGATAGAGACAAAAGGACAGCAAAGTGGAAGGCTCCTCCCCACCCACCCCTCCCTCCAGCCGAAGCTGGCCGGAAGAGGAAGTGATACCATGTAGCATGGAAAAACTAACATGGAATTTGTATAGGAAAGAAATAAAAATTAAGGAGTAATCTATGCTAAAAAAAATTAATAAATAAATAAAAGAAATAAAAAATAAAAGAAATAAAAAATAAATAGAAATAAGTTTTACGCAGTAGTGAAATATTCGACTTGGTGAACAGATGCTAAGTGCTTATCGAGTTTCTTCTTAAATGATTCAATTGTATTACTGTTGACAATTTGTGCTGGGAGAGAATTCCAAACATTTACGATTCTATTGAAGAAAAGTGCTTCGCTTCATTTGATCTAAAGCGCTTACCAATGATCTTGAAGCCATTGTTACGGGTGGAGCTTGTGAGATCGGTAGTTACATAATCGTTTATGTTAATATTATCAAAACCATGGAAAATTTTCTAAACCTCAATTAGGTCCCCTCGTAGCCTACGTTTGGATAAACTGAATAAGTTCAGCTCCTTTAGACGTTCTTCGTAAGACATGTTTCGCAGTCTTGGGATCATTTTAGTCATTCTTCTTTGTATTCTCTCCAGCTTATTAATATCTTTTCTATAGTATGGTGACCAAAATTTAATGCAATATTCTAGATGAGGGCGTACGAGTGCATTATATAATGTAAGGATAACTTTTTCAGATTTATAATCAAAAGTTCTACCGATGAAACCGACCAGTTTGTTAGCTTTTTTTTACAACGTCTGAACAATGTTTATCTGGTTTGAGGTCGTTACTAATAGTTATCCCTAAGTCTTTTTCATGGTTAACCTTGGAAAGTTCAGAGTCATTCATTGTATATTTATTGAATTGATTATTGCTACCGATATGCAAAACTTTACATTTATCAACATTAAATTTAATTTGCCATTTCTTTGACCAATTGACTAACATGTTGAGGTTTGATTGAAATTGTAGTTTATCGGCGGTTGTAGTTACTTTACTCGTGATTTTCGTATCGTCGGCAAATTTTAATATTTTACAAGTGAGGCCTTCATCAATATTACTTACGTAAATTAGAAAAAGAATGGGACCAAGTACTGAGCCCTGTGGCACACCGCTTTTAACGTCTCGCCAGTTAGATGATTTACCGTTTATGACAACGCGTTGTCTTCTTTCGGAAAACCAGTCTTCAACCCATTTAAGAATATTTCCAGATATGTCGTGTGATTCAAATTTGTTTAATAACCGTTTGTGGGGAACTTTGTCAAACGCTTTTTGAAAGTCGAGATAAATTATATCGACCGCTTTTGTCTCGTCATAAATGTTGAATACATCGTTATAAAAGTCAAGGAGATTCGTTAAGCAAGAGCGTTTGTTGCGGAAACCATGTTGAGAATTATTAATCATGCTATTTTCTTCAAGGAAAGTCACTAGTTTATCGCATATTATAGTTTCCATTAATTTACCAACTACGGATGTGAGGCTGATTGGTCTGTAGTTAATCGGTAGTGTTTTATCTCCTTTCTTTTGTATAGGGGTAACATTTGCTAATTTCCAGGAGGAGGAGGAGGAGGAGGAGGAGGAGGAGGAGGAGGAGGAGGAGGAGGAGAAGGAGGAGGAGGAGGAGGAGGAGGAGGAGGAGGAGGAGGAGGAGGAGGAGGAGGAGGAGGAGGAGGAGAAGGAGGAGGAGGAGACGATCGTTGCGGGTGAAAAATGCTTCTCTTCACAGCACATTTTGTTTTTCGCTAAAATAATTTGTTGCCTTCAAGAAATTTTATTCCAGAATTGGTGCGACCGCCACAAAACTTTCCCTCCTGCTGCATTGGAATTTAATCTTCATGGAAAAAAAATATACATATAAATAAAACACTGACTTAAGACGGTACGTAACCCTGTATGCACGTGCCTTCAACCCCTTCACCACCCACACCCCTTTCCCTTTGCTTATAACTATCCTCTTCTCCAGTGCCCTCGCCGTCTACTCCACTGGGCTATCCCTTTAAGCCCGTTAACGCTCTTTCTCCCCTCCCACATCCATTAGTAAGACGTAGACTCTCTCTAGACTCAGCAGCCAGCACCCTTCCCAGCCTCAGTCTCCGTCACCCATCCGTCTACAAGTGGGCGTGAAGGCCTCTCAGGCTTAGCACAGAGCTGGAGTTAAGTACATGCGAGAGAAAAAAGGAAGGAAAGAAGTGAGGAGGGAAGTAGAGAAAATGGAAGTCCTACTCTCGTTTCAAGTCTTCCTTCAGGCCTTCATCACGTAGCCATAACATTTCTGGAAGTGTTATGTGGTGAGACAAGGAAGAAGAAGATAAGGTGAGGAAGCAGGAAGGGACGCAAGGATGAGACAAAAGAAGTGTAGGAGTGCGCTAGAGTCCATAATGAAGGGAACAACTCTATCACGTTCTCTTTACAAGTCAGTGAATAGTGAAGAAATAAACTGTTACCCAATTAACGTTTTCCTCCGCCCACACTACCGCTCACTCCTGCTGCCGCCCCTCCCTCATGTCCATCCCCCACAGTATAGCTGACGTACGTACATGCGCTATCACACACACACACACACACACACACACACACACACACACACACACACACACACACACACACACACACACACACACACACACACTCACCTCCCCCCACCCCCCCACCCCCCCACCCCCCACGCCCCCACCCACCCACCCACCCACGCCCGCCCGCCCGCCCGCCCGCCCACTCACCCACCCACCCATCCACCCACGCACGCACGCACGCACGCACGCACGCACACACGCACACGCACACGCACACGCACACATATATATGAAGCGACCCCGAGATCATGCCTAACTAACAAGTGTGTGTGTGTGTGTGTGTGTGTGTGTGTGTGTGTGTGTGTGTGTGTGTGTGTGTGTGTGTGTGTGTGTGTGTGTGTTTACTTATGGTTTTCCACGGATCATCTGTCTCTGGGTGTCAAGTGTCGGGCGTCGGGCGTTTGTCAGCCGCCGCCTCGAGAGTGGCAAACGAGGCCAGGTGGCACGACCCGCGACGTCCGAGGCTTCATCAAGACTCTCTAGTGGCAGGAAGTAATTACCTTTGTTACCCGAGTGGACGGTGAGGCCTCGGTTTCTCCTCCTTGCCGTGGTGGTGGTGGTGGTAATGGTGGTGGTGGTGCGGCAGTTATTAAATGAGACTGGGATGGAAACTTTATATTATCACAGCAGATGTTACTTCTCGTCTTCCCTGCCATCATTATTCTCATGCGTCTGTTTGATATTGTATTCAGAAAACTTGTTAATGATTACGTTTTGGGACGAGGAAACAGCCAAGTTATCAGTGGTTTGCGGCGCGGCGCCCCCCTTGCCCCCTTGGTGTGCCTGTGATTGTTGTGTGCGCACGCATCATGCACCGCGCAAGGTTATCTAAGGGAAAGTAAAATGTGCGCGCACCAGCAGTCTGCGGGAGGATCTATCATCTTTAGCCACTCAACTGTACTTTTATGTGGAGTCTCATTAAACATGACCTTGACCTCGTCTGCATCATAACCTCGGTTTGGCATTATTCATCGACCTGACCAAGTGCTGCACACACGAGCTGCGCTACCTTGCCTCGCCTCGCCTTGCCTTGCCTCGCCTCGCCTCGCCTCGCCTCGCCTCGCCCCGCCTCGCCCCGCCTCGCCTCGCCTCGCCTCTGTCTCGATGTGGTGTGTAAACTTTGAACTCCCACCCGGCGTTTTAAGGTCTGGTCTTATCTGTACAACTCGAGGTGAACCTGCAGGTGGCATGGCGAGGAACGTGTTCACCTCACGCTGCTCCACAAAGGTAACACCAGTTGAAAAGTGACCAATACTACCTATCCTCTTGAAGAAATTTAAAGCTGTATGAGAACAAAAGAAATATAGGAGAACAGACGTGTTCCAAGTGTTGCATTAAGTCAAGTGTTGTGCAAAGTCTAATCAAGTGATATGATTTGCAGCTAAAAAACCGGAGTCTAACCCGATGTTTCATCATTCTTTTCAGGAAGGGAAGCCTAATAAGCGGTGTGCTGTCACTTCGGATTTTCCCTCGAACTTACGAGAAAAAAATTTGATAAGGCATATTTTGGTTTTCCTCGTGACGGTAGTAAGTAAAAGGAAATAACCCTAACCTATCTTTAAACGCACTATTATAGCCGATTGTTGCAGTGAGAAAAGTTTGGGCCGCCGGTGGTGCCAGCAAGGCCTGGTGGTGGTGGTGGTGGTGGTGGTGGTGGTGGTGCGGAGGCCTGGAGCCGCTCACAGGGAGTTGGGGAATATGAAATTTCTCAAAGTTGCTGCGATAAAAGAGAGAGGAAACAACCGGCTTAAGTGTATCTCGACGGCAAGGCTGCGGCTACACTGACGCCCTCTGAGGCTGGCTTGAAATGGTGTTGCTGCTGCTGCTATGGTTATTGCTGTTAAATGTAGTAGTAGTAGTAGTAGTAGTAGTAGTAGTAGTAGTAGTAGTCAATCAATCAATCAATCAATCAATCTTTATTTCATAATATACAGCAAGATGTATATTACATATTATAGCCTAAAAATCAGTCTAACTATGTCTAAGTCTAAACACATATATATAATCCTCTAGTAGGCTCATGAATTTGCACCCAAAAAATTCTTGCTAAAATAATATCAATAGTATAATCTAAAACATCTATTTGATATGTCATTTTTAAAAACTTTAAAAATGATCTAAAACAATGTCCATTTAAAAATAAATTCTTATTGAGAGTAAATATGGCAGAATTCTTTCTAAAAACAGACTTAAAATATCTAGTTTGGATTAAAGCTGTATGGTGTTTTAATAAAAGTAAATTGCACTGATTAGCTACATCATGGTTACTGGCATGAACAGAACATCTTATGATCCTTTTCATGGCCTTTGCATATGCAGTTTCAAATGTTTTAAAAATATGACTAGAAAAGACAGTTTCATTGTCCCACAGCTGTAACCCATAATCAGGTACACAACAAGCCTTAAACAAGTACAGCATCGTATCAGTATTAAGACCTTTGAATTTTCTGTACACAGAATTAAACTTACTATAAAATGTATTTAGCCTAATTTCAACATCTATTTTATCACAAAAATTATGGGTCACCCAATAGCCTAAATATTTTTGGCAATTTACTATTTCGAACTGTCTTATAAAACTGATAGCATCACTTCCTGCAGATTTAGCCTTTCTGTGGAAAATAATGCATTTTGTCTTCGAAGCATTAATACTCAATCTTATGGCTTGTACTTTGTTCTCAAACATTTCCAATAAGCATTCTAGATTACTGCGATTGTCCGACAAAATTACAATATCATCAGCATATGCAATTATATTCATTCTCAGTGTACCCAATCGGCATCCAACATTCATACTTGAAATGGCTTTAATTACATCATCAACATATAATTTAAAAAGAATCGGAGACAGAATTCCTCCTTGTCGTACACCCGAATTGATATAGTGATAATTACCATTTTGCTTATTCCATACAATTCTTGCCTTTTGATTCCTCAGATAAGTCATGAGAGTAAATACAATATCAGGAGGAATACCTCTCTCTAATAACATGTTACCTAATATATTATGATTTATCCTGTCAAAAGCCTTAGAGAGATCTATAAAAGCAGCAAATGCCTTTCCATAACCCTTTATATATGGTGTTACAGTTTCTCTAAGTGTAAAATATGCATCATTTGTTGACATCTGCTTGCTAAAACCTAGCTGCCTAAAATCAAAGAATAACTTTTCTTCTAAAATATCTAAAATGTGCATTTCAAAAATCTTCAACAAACAAGAAGACAACATCACTGGTCTATAATTGGCTGGGTCTGTGGAATTACCCTTAGTATCTTTAATGATAGGGTTAATATCACCTTTCAATAATTCCACTGGAATATAACAATGATTGAAACAAGCATTCATAAAAAGACTCAATTGCACTAGAAATTCATATGTTGCATGCCTCAGAAACTGAGAGTGGATACCATCATGGCCCACCCCATTCTTAAGTTTGCCAATATACTTTTTTAATGTTTCAGGTGAAGTTGTCATAGTAAACTTTTTCTTTTGATGCCACACCTCTTTCAGTTTATGTAGAAGATTTTCTTCATCTCTTTTATCTATATCACAATCGTTGTTATCACCATTTAAAAACCTTCCAGTAAAAATGTTAATAATCTTTTCTGTATCATTTTCACCATTAATAACACTAGACCACTTGACTTTATTAGACTGCTGCTTAACTTCATTCCAAAATTCATTCATATTCTTATTGATAAATTTCTCCTGTATGGAGAAAGATCTCTCATCTGTTTCATTTTTCTTACATAGTAGTAGTAGTAGTAGCAGTAGTAGTAGTAGTAGTAGTAGTAGCAGTAATAGTAGTAGTAATAATAGTAATGATAGTTGTTGTTTGTCCTTATCAACACCACTATCGTTATTATATTCCCTTAGAAATAAAATATCAACTAAATATATATATATTGAAAATGTGTTGACATGTCACTTGTGTGTGTGTGTGTGTGTGTGTGTGTGTGTGTGTGTGTGTGTGTGTGTGTGTGTGTGTGTGTGTGTGTGTGTGTGTGTGTGTGTCTGTGTCTGTGTGTGTGTGTGTGTGTGTGTGTGTGTGTCCAACCCACGTAGGTGACCGCTTAGGTCCCCTTTAGGAGGCTGCAAGGCTGGGCGAGGCAGGATTTGTTCTTTGTTTCAACGGTCCCTCTTACTTTGAATCTTCTTAGGAGTGACTCTCTCTCTCTCTCTCTCTCTCTCTCTCTCTCTCTCTCTCTCTCTCTCTCTCTCTCTCTCTCTCTCTCTCTCTCTCTCTCTCTCTCTCTCTCTCTCTCTCTCTCTCTCTCTCTCTCTCTCTCTTTTTTTTTTTTTTAAGTCCTGGCTGCTGGTGCATGATCCATAGAGATCATGCTTCTATTGTCTTTTAGAAACAATTGCACTTTGATCAGTATTAACTAATTATATATAATGAGTGTTGACGTTTTGTCTAAGCTGAAGCCAGTGTGTGTGTGTGTGTGTGTGTGTGTGTGGGTGTGGGTGTGGGTTTGTATGTGCGTGTGCGTGTGCGTGTGCGTGTGCGTGTGCGTGTGCGTGTGCGTGTGCGTGTACGTGTGCGTGTGTGTGTGTGTGTGTGTGTCTCAGTCGTTGATGTAGTGATAGTGCTGTCTACCGTGACGGAGGCAAATTGTGTCTATAGAGATGTATAATATAAACCCAAGTTACCCCAATAGCGTTGCGCCACTTGACTGAAGTTGCAACCAGGTCACAAGATGGTGATTTTGATCCACTCGATGAAGTCAACAAATTGATCAGGTATTGACGGGCTCCTTGAAACCATTGCTTCTCTGACGAAACAAAAAACTCAATTTATACAAGAAAGATGAAAGACATGCTTTGGAGACGCTTTGTGATGGTAGAGAGTATGGCAACAATCTCCCCACGAGGCTCTTTGGGTAATGTTGTATATCTCCATAATGGTGTTATCTATAACAGTGTTGGATTTATTGTACCGACAACCACCACTCTCCCACTAAGGTCACGATGGAACTAGATGGAGGCAGTCACTGTTTGGCTTGAGATGAATGTTTGTGTCGTCTGTTTTGGCCTCATGTTGGTTTAATAACACGAGTCAACAAAAGAATGTCATGGACATTACGTTCCCGAGTTCCCAGACAACGCCGCCACGCCGGTGAATGAATCCCGCGGCTCGATTCACTTCACTCCTTGCTGGCAACACTGTCAATTGAATATTGATAAAAGTATGGTAAAAGGTATTATATTATTATTATCAATACTATTATCATTATCATTATTATTATTATTATTATTACTATTATTATCAAAAATAAGGGTCCTCTGTTAGACGTACCTTGTCCGAGCGTCTAATCCAACGTGTATCTCCTCCCCTCCAATGGTCGCAAGGAGGGACGATAGGAATAGCTGGGATTGCCACACAAAGTGGGAAGGAAGGCTGCCCCTACACACCCTAGCAGTGTGTTGCCTCCTCACAAACCATTAGCACACCACTACTTCTAAAGGGGACCTTCGTGTTGGATCCTAACAATCCTTTCCTCGGGGTTCGGCTTCCTATTAATGCTTGTGAGAAAACTATAGCACGAGTGAGCACGAGTACATGAATAGTGTTAGAGAAAAAGAGGAAAAAAAAGACAGAAGTCATTAGTTGTAGCGCGTTGTCACTTGACTCTTCAGTGCAGCTTGAAAGCAATGCAGTCGTTTGACTGAGGTTGTAAAATTTTAATTCGACTTCATGTTTTACATTTATCAACATTGAAATTCATCTGCCACTTCTTTGACCAACTGCCTAAGCTGTTTATTTTGTATTTCAGAATTTTCGGTGGTTGTAGTTACTTTACCCGTGATTTTCGTATCGTCTTATTGATATCATTAACATTAATTAAAAAAAAAAAAAAAACAGGACCAAGTACTAAGCCCTGTGGCACACCCTTTACAACGTCTCACTAGTTAGATGATTTATCATTAATGACAATGCGAGGTTTTTTCTCGGAAAGCCAATCTTGTTTACTTAGATGAAACAAACAACTTTAACTAAGTGGAAAAATGTTCCTACTCCTTGTGTCTCCACAGAGCCTCAATGCCTTCCACACACACTCACCCGACCGACACTTCTCACCCAGCTAGAACTTTTTAAACGGCGTGAACTCAACCACCAAGTTCCTGGTGGATTCACCTTTCATCTGCGCTCCGACTTAATAATAACCTATTGATGACTTGTATATCAATAGTCGTCGTTATCGTTGTCCTCCGCCTCCGCCTCCGCCTCCTCCTTCTCCGCCTCCTCCGCCTCCTCCTCCTCCTCCTCCTCCTCCTCCTCCTCCTCCTCCTCCTCCTCCTCTGCCAATGCCTCCTGTTCCGCCTCTTCCCCGTCTTTTCGTTCGATAAAATTAGATGCTTTAAATAGAGACCAGCACTTTTCCTTCCCGGGGCGGATGTTAACCTTTACTATAGCCTCGCAGATCCCTTTCTGGCCATCGTGTGGGCGGCTCCTAATGGTGAACAAGGTGGTGTCAAAGGGTATTCCTCTATTTTTAACTCTCTTCACTGACTCTCCATCACGTTATTGCGTAGCTGTACAAAACGAGTCGGAGTGAAGTTATGATTCGACAAGTTCATCATTGCACTGGAGCTTCGTTCGTCGGTAGTTTTATTGAAATCTTCCACAATGAGAGTTACGTCACTGGACGCTGATGGTGAGAACAATTGACCATTAGCTGACCTCATGCTTGACTTGTTTTATGGCAACGCGCCTTTGCTCTGGCACGCTATTGCATAATTTATCATCTTTATAACCATTCGTGGCCAAGGCAACACCGTCCCCTCCCCGACCACCCTCCCAGGCTGCAATTTCTCATGCTTGTTTTGTTCGCCGCTGTAATTCGATAATTGAACAAACCATTAATTATCATTCAGCCAAGATAGTCAGTTGTGAAACAGTATGCATCTTGTAGTGGTTGAGTGCAATTCATGAGTAAATTGGTTGTATTTCTACAGTATTCTCTCTGCAAAGAAGGCTAGAAGTGATCAATCATATCGTTGTAAGTTATAAAGAAAGACTGTAACTGAGAAGAAAATAAATCTATTATATTACTATCAAAAATATTATCAAAAACAACACTAACATTAAAAAAAATTCATGCCTCAAATTTTACAAGATGTTTCATTAAGAAGTGAATAATAATGACAAGATATGACGCAGCTTACCCAACACTTTGCTTTGTGCATCATTGTTATGTTTGGTTTGTGCGGCAGCAGTTAGAGAAAGTTGTAACCACTACACCGTCTTTGTCCAGCAGCCTTTACTCATGTTTAGTTCTGTGTCCTTTACACTGTGTTCTGCATCCATTTGTACTTCACCTTGCTCACAACCTTTTAAGTAATAAAATATCACTTCGATCTCTTAAGTGCCTTACTATCGGAAGAAAAAAGAATTTCTGAAAGTCTGGCATTGATGTACGAAAAGTGTTTGTGTTCACACGTCCTGATTCGAAGTCTTTGTGGGAGGAACGTGTGTGTCTGGCTTAGCAATAATGGCACGGTAAATACACACTGTTCCAATACATATATTCATTTAATGATCCTGTTTCTCAGAAAACAACAAGTAAAAATATAGAG
This sequence comes from Cancer borealis, assembly GCA_036785275.1. Taxonomy (NCBI): domain Eukaryota; kingdom Metazoa; phylum Arthropoda; class Malacostraca; order Decapoda; family Cancridae; genus Cancer; species Cancer borealis. Next base: position 14,228 of record JAXIVD010007637.1, read on the forward strand.
ATGTTTTTCTTCTTTTATCGTTACAGTTGGAAATTCCGTGGGATTGGGTTCCAGCCATTAATATCAATAAAATGTACTCATGCCCTTGGCGGTGCCGTGCCCTTATGTGACCAAAGCATGTCAATGAGTTTTTGATACCTTATGATTACATGTTGATTGGGTTTATGTCTTTCATCACACCAATAATTACTTTGAAACAAGTGGTTCCCGCTATCCTGAAACACACTTGCCCGTCAGGCCGTGGTAGTGGAGTGGTGTCGGGAGCGTGACCGCCATCATGCTGTGTGTCTGTATTGCATTACATTACGACGGTTTTATTGTTTCATCCGAGGATTGTTGGATGTATACATTGTGAACACATATGTATAATGTACACACACCTACAAGTCTCTTATTTCTAAGTACACACACACACACACACACACACACACACACACACACACACACACACACACACACACACACACACACACACACACACACACACACACACACACACACACACATATACACACACACACACACACACACACACACACACACACACACACACACACACACACACACACACACACACACACACACACACACACACACACACACACACAGCTCACTTTGGAGATTTACACACCGAGAACCACATCCCATCACTGAAATATTGCATCATTAATTTACTAACTTTGCTCGTTGCAGACCGAGGTGAGGGACACGCGCTGGACACAAGGCTGGTTACTGCTCCTCCACACCGGTTGTTAGCAAGGTACGTGCCGCGG
>JAXIVD010007638.1:0-17500 GCA_036785275.1 Cancer borealis
GTGCCTCCTTCATTTATTCCTTTTTCCATTCATTCAATATCTCTCTCTCTCTCTCTCTCTCTCTCTCTCTCTTCTCTTTCCTCTCTCTCTCTCTCTCTCTCTCTCTCTCTCTCTCTCTCTCTCTCTCTCTCTCTCTCTCTCTCTCTCTCCTCTACCTTCCTCTTTATCCTCCTCCTCCTCCTCCTCCCTCCTCCTCCTCGCTTAAAATACATGAATGGCGCTACTCGACCTGATCAATATGGACGGAAGTGTCGATAAACAAAGGGAGGAGGAGGAGGAGGAGGAGGAGGAGGAGGAGGAGGAGGAGGAGGAGGAGGAGGAGGAGGAGGAGGAGGAGAAAAGAGGAGATGCTTTTTAAAACAGAATATATATAAAAACAGCCTTAAATCCACATCAAGTAAAAAAATAAAATAAAATAAAAAAACGCACACATATACGTACACACATGTGGGCATAAATACGTACACTGTCTACACTTGCATCGATACACAAGGGCGGGTGGGCGTGCACGTGTGTGTGTTTGTAGACCTACACTACACGTACTAACCCTGTGTACATAGGGTATATTTAGGCATGTGTGTGTGCGTGTGTGCGTGTGTGTGTACTTGATTACGTTATCAAATATACACAGTAATGAACGATATTAATCTCAAATCCGTGTAATCTCTAGGGGAGGAGGAGGAGGAGGAGGAGGAGGAGGAGGAGGAGGAGGAGGAGGATTGTTGATTCAGTGTCTGTGTGCAGGAGGGGGGGAGAGGCAGGAAGGGAATGTGAGAGAGAGAGAGAGAGAGAGAGAGAGAGAGAGAGAGAGAGAGAGAGAGAGAGAGAGAGAGAGACAGAGACAGAGACAGAGACAGAGACAGAGACAGAGACAGAGACAGAGACAGAGACAGAGACAGAGAGAGAGAGAGAGAGGTACAAAATTAGCAATAGTATACAAATTATCTTCCAAAAAAAACCTGCCTTTCTACTTTTTTTTATTTTTATTTCATGTAGTTGTTTTATTATAAGAGTGAAAGTATTATGTATGAAAGTGTGTGTGTGTGTGTGTGTGTGTGTGTGTGTGTGTGTGTGTGTGTGTGTGTGTGTGTGTGTGTGTGTGTGTATGTGTGTGTGTGTGTGTGTGTTGATTATAGCCATGAAAATGTGTCGAATTTATGATTAATATGTGGACTCTCTCTCTCTCTCTCTCTCTCTCTCTCTCTCTCTCTCTCTCTCTCTCTCTCTCTCTCTCTCTCTCTCTCTCTCACCCTAATATACACCCTACACCCTATAGTTTTCATCTTCCACTCATATATATACCCTATGTTCATCCTATCACCTTAAATCACCCTCATCCTATCACACTAGTCACTCTCACCCTAAATTCATCCTATAAACACCATAACTCACCCTAAAATCACCCTGTTTCACCCTATATCACACTATACTGACTCTGAATCATTCTATATCACCCTAGAATTGCTATTTAACCCTATATAATCCTCAAATCACCCTAAATCACCTTAAAATTGCTATGATCATCCTGTAACACCCTATATCACCCTATAACACCCTATTTAACCCTAGAATCACCCTGCATCATTCTAAAATCACCCTGTATCACTCTAGAACTGCTTTTTTTCAAACTGCATCACCCTATAACACCCTATATACCCTATAATTGCTATTTCACCCTTCATCACCTTATAGTCGTCCTAAAATCATCCTTTAACATCCTATTTCATCCTAGAATCACCCTAGAGTAGCTATTTTACCCTACATCACCTTATAATCACCCTGTAAAACCCAAATCACCCTGTTAAACCCTCAAATCACCTTGTAACACTCCATTTCACCTGATTTCACCCTAGAATCACACAGACACACACACACACCAAGACTCACCCATTTCGTCACCCTGCAGGATCAGCTACGTGGTCTCTCCATCTCACATTACCCTAAAATCACCTTGTAACACCCTAATTAACCCTAAAATCACCTTGTAACACCCTAATTAACCTTACATTATCCTAAAATTACCTTATAAGACCCTATTTCACCAAAAATCACCCTAAATCACCCTCAAATCACCTTATAACACTCCATTTCACCTTAGAATCACCCTGTAACACCCTATAACACCCCATAACACCCCCACCCAAGACTCATCCTGTTCCCGTCACCCTACAGGATCAGCAACGTGGTCGGGAATACCTTAGTCAACGGACGGGAACGTAACCTTCGCAAGTTCCGCAAGATGTCGTGTTATATCATGCAAGACGACCACCTCCACCCGCACCTCACCGTGGACGAGAGTATGAACTGTTCTGCAAACCTCAAGCTGGGGGACAGGATCAAGCGGGCACAGAAGGAGGAGGTGGTGAGTATGCTGGAGGAGGTGGTGGAGGAGGAGGAATGAGTTTTAGAGAAGGAAGTGGAGGAGGAGGAGGTGGTGCGTGGAGGAATGTGTGTGAAGGAGAAGGAGGAGAAGGAGGAGGGGGAATGATGGTTAAGGAAGAGGAGGAGAAATAAGTGTAGAAGAAGGAGGAGGAATGAGTTTAGAGAAGGAAGTGGAGGTGGTGGTGCGTGGAGGAATGAGTGTGAAGGAGGAGGAGGAGGAGGTAAGATTGTGGTAGGAAATATTGTTGCTAGATAATTCCAGATAAACTAACTAAATCAAACCTAACCTAACTTTACTTAACTTAACATTCAAACTCTCCCATTACATAAATAAACCTACTAATTCTTCCTATTACATACATACACAAATCTAAACAAACTCAAATTCGGATAATATAGAGGTAAAGTTAGCCTAAGCATTTTTTACTTTATTTATTTTGCTTTAACACGTTTCCAGAAGTTGATATATAATTGCATGATATTCTGCAACCTTAATTCTATCTGACATAAGTATTAACCTCGGGAGAAGACGGTAATGTTATCTACCGTATATACCGGACTATAAGACGAGATTTTTGGCCAAGTTTAAGGCTTCTAAATCTAAGGCTCGTCTTATACACCGAGAATAAAACACAAACCTATAACTCCGTGATGAATATTCAGCGCCACTGTACCTTGGAATATTGGTATATTATCTTCAAATTCTACTTCTTCAGATCAACACAAACCTAAACAATCTTCAATTCTCCTTCCTCTTTCAGATCAACGAGATTCTTGAGACACTAAGCTTGACAGAATGCCGAGACACAAGAGCCATCAACCTTTCAGGGGGACAACGGAAGCGACTCTCCATCGCTCTTGAACTTGTAAACAACCCACCTGTCATGTTCTTTGACGAGCCCACCAGGTAAGGGAAGGAGGGGTGTGTGTGAGGGTGGGTGGGGAGGTAAGGTGAGGGAGGAGAGGGGTGGAGAGGAAGAGAAGGGTAGGAAGGGAAGGGAAAGGCGGGTGAGGGAAGGAAAAGTGAGAGGAGAGGATAGGTAAAGGAAAGGAGAGGAGAAAAGGGGAAGGTGAGGGAGAGGAAAGGGAAGGGAAGATGGAGAGAAGAGAAAGGAAAGGAAATGGGAGAGGAGAGGGAAGGTGATAAATTAAAGGAGGTGGAGAGAAGAGGGAGTGGAGGTAATGGAGGGAAAGGAAAGGAAAGAAAAGGGAGAGAGGAGGAGGGAAGTTGATAAAGGGAGAGAGGGGAAAATGATGATGCAATGGTAATTATAACGCAAATTAGTGGTTTTAAAAGAGAAAAGGAATGTAAGGTAAGGAAAAATAAGGTGGAGATAATATAAGGTAAAGGGGAGGAAAGAGGGAGGTAATGTAAGGTAAAGGGAGGTAAGGTAAAGGGTAGGGAGGTAAGGGGAGGTAATGTTAGGTAAAGGGGAGGTAAGATAAAGAGTGGGGAGGTAATGGGGTTATGAGATGGTTTGGTAATGGGGAGGAGAGAGAGAGAGAGAGTTAAGAGTGAAGGTTTGTGGTCAAAACGAGGGTTGGGGAATGGAGGGGAAAGTAGGGAGAGGGGAAACAAGGAAGGTTAGAGGGAACCCAACCTAACCCAAATCTACCTTAACCAAACCCAACTTTCTCCCGGCAAAACACAGCGGCTTGGACAGTAGTAGCAGCTTCCAATGCATCAACCTGCTCAAGACACTAGCACAAGGGGGTCGAACCATCATCTGCACCATACACCAGCCTTCCGCCAAGCTGTTTGAGAAGTTTGATTACCTCTATGCGTTAGCGGACGGCCAGTGCATATATAGAGGCGCGATCACAGGCCTCATTCCCTTCCTATCAGCTATGGGGTTAGAGTGCCCTTCCTATCATAACCCAGCTGATTTTTGTGAGTTTGTGTTGTTGTTGTTGTTGTTTTTGTTAGGTTAGGTTAGGTTAGATTAGGTTAGGTAGTTGTAGTAGGAATAGTTGTTTTAGTAATTACAGTAGTAGAAATAATAGTAATAATGATATTAATATAATGATAGTAATTTGCTGATTTTATTTGTGATTCTGTGATACAATTATTATTATTAGTAGTAGTAATAGTATCAACAACACCACCACTACTACACCACCACCACCACCACCACCACCACCACCACCACCACCACCACTAATACACCACCATCACCACCACCACCACCACCACCACCACCACACTACCTTAACCCCCTCCCCCCCCGCAGTGATGGAGGTGGCCAGCGGTGACTACGGGGAGTTCACACACAAGCTGACCTCGGCTGTGGTGTGTGGCAAATGTGACAACTTGGCCCCAGACAACCACGAGGCAGTCAGGGCCAAAAACCACTTGATATGTACGTGTATGGAACCGGTATTTGGTGTTGGTGGAACTTTATTTATTTATTTATTTATTTTTGGTGTGAATTATGATTTTTTTTTTTTTTTTTTTTTCTAATTAGATTTTTTTTTTATTTTTTTTATTAAGATATGTTTGGTTTTGTATTGGTTGTATTAATTTATGTTTGTGTGTTTATACAATTTTTTTTTTTTTTATATATATATATATATGATATTGTATTATCACTTGTACACTATTTTTTTTAATTAATTTTTTTATTTTTTTTTATTTTTTTTAAGCCAAGAAAAAAAAATATTTCCACTTATGTCACTTAATTAAATGATAAACAAAACAAAAACAAAAAAACAAAAAAAAACAAAAAAAATCGCTACAATGATATATACTTATTTATTTACTTTTTAAAATTTATTCACTTACTCACTTAACTTACTTACAAACTAACTTACTTATAAACTAACTTGCTTACCATACAATACAACCTAACCTCAACTTACAAAAAAATAAATAAAAATCACGAAAAACTTTAAAAAATCACAAAAATATCCAATATATTTTTTCTAACAAAACCAAAATCATCTTTCTAACAAAAAAATCCACCCCCCCCCAAAAAAAAAAAAAACATTATATATTTTCTAACTAAACCAATCTTCCTTCTACAGCCAGGGAAGGTGAGGAAGCAGGAGGAGGAGCAGTAGGAGGAGCAGCAGGAGGAGGGCCAGCAGGTGAAACAAGAGTGAACATGCCTTCCACCAAACACTCTCTCCTTGCCTCTGAGGATGAGAGTATAGATGACATCCCTAACTCCTTCCCTACCTCAGGATGGAAACAATTTGTCATCCTATTCAAACGGACCTTCCTATCCATCATCAGGGACGGGGTGAGTTGCTGTGTGTGTGTGTGTGTGTGTGTGTGTGTGTGTGTGTGTGTGTGTGTGTGTGTGTGTGTGTGTGTGTGTGTGTGTGAGACTTAATAACATTTGATTTCATAATAAATACTATATCATACTTCCTGCAAGTCTTAATTATGCTCATATAATGAATGGCAAAGACCCTTTATACCTTCTAGCCAATACAAAATGTCAGCACCAAAAACGAACGCAAGCAGTGTGCATTTGTAGAGCCGCACACCCACCTCCATATATTCAACAGTCTGCCCTCCCACTCCACCATACGCGCTATGCTACATAATGATACAATTGATTATTGGGTGTGCAGTGCTTCTACAGAACACCTATACTGCAAAATATTATAACAGGGCTAAAAACAATAAGAAAAATATCGTTTCCCACTTAATGTTGAATTTATTTATAACTATCATGCATTTCTCTCTCTGGCTGAATATACGCCCCTGGTGAGTTTCCCTTCTTTTCCCCTCACTTGACCTTCAGTTCTCCTCTTTTCCCCTCAATTCCCTTCGTTTCTCCCCTCATTTCCCCTTAATTACCCTTGTTTTCCCCTCCCAGATGTTGACCAAGATGAGGATATGTTCGCACGTGCTAATTGGGTTGTTAATTGGCCTCCTGTACTACAACATCGGTAATGAGGCCAGCAAGGTGTTCAATAACTCTGGCTGTTTGTTCTTCTGTATGTTGTTCCTCATGTTCACAGCCATGATGCCTACTATTCTAACATGTAAGTGTATGTGCGTATGTGTGTGTGTTTTTTTTTTTTTTTTTTTTTTTTTTTCTTGGTACGTGTGAAATTTTTTGATTGATTGATTTTGTTTATTTCTGAATAATTTTTTTTCTTCTATTTTATTTATTTATTTATTTTTATTTATTTATTTATTTTTTTTTTTCTGCAAGTATTTATTTATTTATAAGTGTGTGTTATATTTGTACATTTAATTGTATGAAAAATTATAATTCATGATTTTTTTTTATATAATAATTTATTTTTATTAAGTTATTGAATTGATTGAATTATAATTTTTTTTTTCTTCAGACAATGATAATTTATGTGTGTGTGTTTGTTTGTGTGTTCCAGTTCCGCTTGAGATGAACGTGTTTATACGAGAACACCTCAACTACTGGTACTCATTAAAGTCCTACTACCTGGCTAAAACAATGGCGGACATGCCCTTCCAGGTAAGTTACTATTACTACTATTACTATTACTACTACTACTATAAAAAATTACTACTATTATTATCATTATTATTGTTCATATAATTACTACTACAGTTTATTTTTTTCCTATTTATTTCTTGAATTTTGTTTTTCCTTCTCATTTTCTCCTACCCATAACCATCTTTCCTTCCCTCATTTTCCCATCCTTTCCCTCATTTTCCCCTCATTTTCCCATAATATTCTCTCATTTCCCCTCATCTCCCCTTACCTCTCCTCATCTCCCTTATCTCCCCTCAACTCCCCTCATTTTCCCCTCATTTCCCATCATTCCCCTCATTTTCCCATCATTTTCCTCTAATTTTCCCCTTATCTCCCCTTACCTTCCCTTACCTCCCCTTATCTCCCCTCCAGGTGATCTACCCTCTCCTGTACGTGTTGTTGGTGTACTTCCTGACAGCCCAGCCCCTGGAGCCTCACCGCTTCTTCATGTTCACCATCATGTGCATTATGACCTCCCTGGTGGCGCAGTCTCTTGGTTTGGCTATAGGGGCGTGTCTCAATATACAGGTGAGGGCATTGGCGTGGGCGTGGTGGAAGGGGAGAAGGGAGGAGGAAGGGGGAAGGGAGATAGTAAGAGGTGAGGGATGGGATATGTATACCGTACATAAAACAAATATTCATTATGACAGTTGTAGAGTTTAATTAGGTCTATCAGATGCTGTAATGATATTTCTAATATCTCTAATAGCTTCCGAGAAAATGAGGAGGAAATCTATTTTTTTGGAAAAATGATACGGTTTAATTTTACTGCGTAACTATTATACTATATGCGTAAGTGTTGAGAAAGGTGTGTGTCTAGTGTGTGTGTGTGTGTGTGTGTGTTTGTAGTGTGTGTTTGTAGTGTGTGTGTGTGTGTGTGTGTGTGTGTGTGTGTGTGTGTGTGTGTGTGTAGGGATGAGGATAATAATGTACTATACTATACTATATATATGTATGTAATGTTATATCAAATGCAATTAATTAACAATATATATACAAAGAAAATTACACACACACACACACACACACACACACACACACACACACACACACACACACACACACACACACACACACACTTCTATAACCGTGTATATAACTAACTGTGTGTACGTACGTGTGTGTGTTCTCTAGGGGGCGGTGTGTTTGGGGCCCATAAAATTACACACACACACACACACACACACAGACACACACACACACACATACACGCACATAAACTCTACTATAACCGTGTATATAACTGTATGTACGTGTGTTCTCCAGGGGGCTGTGTTTTTGGGGCCCATAACATCGATCCCTGTTCTCCTGTTCTCTGGTTTCTTCGTGAACTTCTCCACCATTCCGATATACCTCCGCTGGGTCACCTATATCTCCTACGTCAGGTAAGGAGGAGGAGGAGGAGGAGGAGGAGGAGGAGGAGGAAATAACACTACCTAAATAAAAAACAAAAAAATAATCATACACTCATATACTTCTACAATAAATTCCCAAAATAAAAATTAACATCATTATTTTTTGGTTTTTTTTTTGGGGGGGCAGGGCGGGGGGGGGGGGAGGGTGAACAAGCCTCAAAAATACACACACATCCATGCTATTTAAACCCTATAAAAAAATATATATATATATAAAAAAGAAAACTAAACTAACCTAACCTACCCTTAGAAAAAAATATATAAAAAGAAAACTGACCTAACCTAAACTCAACTCCCGTTTTCTCTTTAGGGACGGCTTCAAGGGGACACTACTCAATATATACCCTTAAAAAATATATATAAAAAGAAAACTAACCCAACTTAACCTAACCTAAACTAACCTAACCAAACCAAACCAAACCAAACCAAACCTAACCTAACCTAACTTGACTCCCGTTTTCTCTTCAGGTACGGCTTTGAGGGGACACTACTGAGTATATACGGTTTTGACAGGAAGCCTTTGCACTGTTCCGAAGCTTACTGTCACTACAAGAGTCCTAGAAAGTTCCTAGAAGAGATGGACATAATTGGAGCAGAATTTTGGATAGACTTCGTGGTGCTGTTCGCGTTTTTCATTGCGCTTCGAACCATTGGGTATTTTGTGCTGAGGTGGAAATTAAAGGCGGAACGTTAGCCTATCGTAGTATGTGGAGAGAAGGAGAGAAGGTGGAGAGAGGAGGAGGCATGTATGTTTAAGTTTAGTGATCAAGTGGATGGAGAGAAAAGGCGACTGGTTTATTATTATTATTATTATTATTATTGTTGTTGTTGTTTTGGGAGTCAGAAATAGTAGTAGTAGTAGTAGTAGTAGTGTCATGATCCCCCCATACTATCCCCATACACGCATACATACATACATACACGTTCATACAACACATACATACATATATACATACTATACATACATCAGCACTTTTCATGCATTCATTTAAATCAATCGCCTGTTTTTTCTATATTCACTGCAAGGGGACACTGCACTATTTTCTCTACTACTACTACTACTACTACTACTACTACTACTACTACTACTACTACTACTACTACTTGGCAACACAACACAAGGCAGGTTAGAGTAGATTGTAGTGATTGATAATACTTTTTAGTCAGTCTTTCAAGGGAGGAAGAAAACGGGGAGAGGGAGAGGAAGGAGAGGGAAGACCTGTATTACTATGGAAACACACACCTCTTACCCCTTCTTCAGGTCCTTCCCCTTCCCCCTTCCCCTTCCCCTGTCCCTCCCCCTGCCCCTGCCCCTGCCCCTTCCCCTGCCAGCCAGCCTTCCCCTGCCATTGCGCTGGTCAGTGTATACATAATCTCATTCTATAATTCTTGATTTGTATATACTATGTGTACGTATCCCCATGTACGTGTGTGTGTGTGTGTGTGTGGTTTTTATTCATCATCTTCCACAAATTTTACAAGGTAGAAGAGAGGAGAAAAAAAAGACAATATACATGATAAAGAGTTGGAATTTTTTGCATAATGGTATAAAAATAATGATATAGTTGTGTTAAAAAGTGTTTCGTACATAATGCAGTGTTTGTGTGTTTGTGTGTGTGCGTTTGTGTACGTTTTGTGAATTGATAAGAAAATGAGGATTGATTACAAACTGGAAAGAAAATGAGATTGTTGAAAAAATGTGAATATTATAGATTTTAGTGAAGAAAGTGTACTATTAGATTATAGAAGGAAGGGAAAGAGGAAAAAAGATGGATTTATATATACGAGAATTGTTCTAGAAAGTGAGAAAAAGGAAGAAAATGGATAGAATTATATATTTTCTTTCTTTCGATGTGAAGAAAAAAAAATATTGAGATTAAATTTGTGGATTGAAAAAAAAAGAAGGAAAGGTAATATAATGAGCTAAACATTTTCTTGATGTGTAAGATTATTGATATTAATGAATCTGGGAAAAAAAAAATAGTGATGGCAATTGACAAAAAAAAACTATAACAATGAAAAATTTGGAAGATTGACGCACACCAAAAAAAAAAATAAAATAAAATAAAATGGTACTGAAAAAAAATATCGGCCAGCTGAAAAAAAAGAAGTTTAATATAAGAAAACAAATTATGAAAATGAACAAAGAAAAAACCAAAGCTAATGCTGATGATCTTAGAATGTAAAAATAATGTTAAAAAAGTGTTTGAAAACGTAAAAAAATGTTAAAATGCATTAATTTGAGTTCAGAATTGAGAGAGAGAGAGAGAGAGAGAGAGAGAGAGAGAGAGAGAGAGAGAGAGAGAGAGAGAGAGAGAGAGAGAGAGAGAGAACGGGTACTACTATATATTCTCTAAACCATTAATAATAAACAAACTTGATTTACATACAAAATTATAACTATTTGCATGACTGACGCTTCACTTCAATGCTTTTCTAAAAGGTTAATAATAATAATAATAATAATAATAATAATAATAATATGCATGAATCTGCACAAACATTAATCAAATAAATAATAATTTAAAAAGTTAATATTATAATCGAAATACGTAACCGAAAGGAATAGAATTTAATTACATTTTCTTTTCATTTGAACATTGTCTAGCATCTCAAAACTTAGAAATTGAGGTTTAATTAACTTTGAATAATAATAATAATAATAATAATAATTAATCTAATCACACTTCAATATTTCATCTACAACATATTCGAAGCATATTTAAACACTATAGCGAGAAATCAATTACAATGCAAATATTTCTATTAATTTTCAAAGCACTATTAGGGGTTTCCTGGAGCCATTAGTATAATAATAATAATAAATAATAATAATAATACATTTAACATTTAATTTGACTTAGAACGCAAGGGTTGACAGTGTTACCACAACCCAATAGGCCTCTGCACGCGGTATTAGTGGCGGGAAAGGACTCAACGCGCGGCAGACTGAGTTGGCAATAGTGATCGAGCGTCCACATTTTTAACGGGATTACTATTACATTATCATTATTTACATTCAATTTTAGCCAATTTTTAGCCTTATTATGGCTTCCTACGCTTGCCTGGGACTATGTAGATACTATAACAAAAAAAATAAACACACTTAATCATTATATAAACTTAGTGTAAATTACGGGAGGGAAAGAAAACGGTGTAATTACGTTTTTTTGAGCCTAAACTATGATATAAGATTCTGTTTCATTGTATAAACTATTGAATCAGTCCATTTTTTAGCCAATAGAATTATTAAGTATAAAAGATAACTGTAGTATGCGAGTCAGGATGATTTAGGTGACGAGAGAGAAGGGAGTGTAGAAAATTTAGGTATTGATAATTTTGATCGAGAGAGAGAGAGAGAGAGAATGGAGGTAATTTTTTAGGCTGTGGCTTTTAAACATTATATTAACAAGGATGTAAATATATTAGAGGTAATTATTATTAGACTAATTACTATAATATCTATACATACATATATCATTTAGACTGCATAGAGAGAGAGAGAGAGAGAGAGAGAGAGAGAGAGAGAGAGAGAGAGAGAGAGAGAGAGTAAACCTTTGTGTATATTAGTAAAAGAAAAATATGTATGGGTAGATTTTTATTTTTATTTTTTTTATGTATTAGAAATGTATGATTGCGTATGAATTTTTGACTATTGTATATATGTTATTATATATATATTTTTGTTATTATTATTTTCTTCCTGCTTAACGGGGTAACAATGTACAGCTAGAGGGGAAAAAGGGGAAAGGGGAAACTATTATGATCAAAACACACACACACACACACACACACACACACACACACACACACACACACACACACACACACACACACACACACCTTATATTTTCTTGTGTATATATATAATTTTTTTCTTGCTTTCTTCATCAACGTTCCAAAGTTACTTACGTTTTTTTTTTTTTTTTTTTTTTTTTTTTTTTTTTTTTTTTTTTTTTTTTTTTTTAAGGGAAAAAAAGTGGGCATGTATATTTTTTCCCTTTTTTTTTTTCCTTTTTTTCATATCAATTTTTTTTTTTTTTTTTTTTTTTTTTTTTTTTTTTTTTTTTTTTTTTTTTTTTTTTTTTTTTTTTTTTTTTTTTTTTTTTTTTTTTGGATATATACATTTTATTGATTTATTTATTTTTTTTTATATATAGTTTGTTTGTTTATCTGTTTGTTTGTTTCTTTGTTTGTTTGTGAGAAGAATTGATGCTTGGTCTATGCAATATACCTCTCAAACGCACACACACACACACACACACACACACACACACACACACACACACACACACACACACACAGACACACACACACACGTTCAAGGGTCCACAACTAGCCATAATTAGGTCACTAGCTAATGACATAATAGCTTGTTAATTACTAGCTGCCATTATCTCTATTAAGACATTTCCCCTCACTTACCTCCCATTATTTTCCCCTCTTTTTTTCCCTCCCTTTTTTTTCCTCCCCTCTTTTTCTCTCCATTTCTTCTCTCCCATCTTTTCTTTCTCTTCCCTCTCTCTCTCTCTCTCTCTCTCTCTCTCTCTCTCTCTCTCTCTCTCTCTCTCTCTCTCTCTCTCTCTCTCTCTCTCTCTCTCTCTCTCTCTCTCTCTCTCTCTCTCTCCCCTTTTTTTCTTCTTTCTCTCCCCTCTTTCTCTCCTCTTTTTCTCCCCTCTTATCGCCTCCCCCCTCTCTCTCCCTTTTTTTTTTTTTTTTTTTTTTTTTTTTTCCATAAATATAACTTTCTTTATTTTTTATTCCATTATTTATATTCTGAAAGTGAAAATAAAGATGAATAAATAAAACTTGATAGAGAAAATAAATGAAAATAAATGATAACTGAAGAATTATAGTCAATTATTGTGATTATTTTTTTTTCCCGTCTTTTTTTTTTCTTTTTCTTATTCTTAAATCTTTTTTTATTTATTTATTTTTTTTATTATTTATTTATTTTTATACATACAATTTTTTTTTTTTTCATACACATTATTTTTTTTTTTGTGTGTTGTGTTGTATAATTGTGTTGCTTTGTGTTGCGTAAATATTCATGTTTGTGTCCATTTTTTTTTTTTTTTAAATTATTATTATTATTAATGTATATCTGTTATTAAATTTATCTGACTTTTTTTTGTAATAAGATGATAAATTTTTCTCTTATTTTTTATTTTCCCGTATTTATTATTATTTCCCCCTCACTTCTTTCCCCCTTCTTTTCCCTTCACTTTCCCCTAGTTCCCCCTCAATTCCCTTCACTTTCCCCTCACTTCCCCTCACCCCTTCACCTACACTCGCATTCCGTTTTCTTTGATGATATTTCGTGGTGCCTAAACGCTAGCTAATGTAAAGCATAATAATAATAATAATAATAATAATAATAATAATGATAATAATAATGATAATAATGATAATGATATTGGTCAAATGTTAATTAGTATATATATTTTTTTCTTAATTACCCTCGTTCCTAATTAAGCTTGCAATAGTTTAGGTCAAATTATATTATTATTATTATATTTAGTTAATTAATTAAGCTTAGATGGAAAATTTCACTATAATTTTTTTTTTGATATAATTTTTTTTTTATCTAATCGTGTTGGGACTTTATTTATTTTTTTTATTAATTTTTGTTTATTAATTTTGACTTTTTTTTTTAATGGTTAATATATAGTTTGAAAAAAAAAAAAAACTTACCTTATCATTACCTTATCGTTATTTTAATAGATCAAAATATATTCTCCCAAAAAACGAGTATTATACATTATTATTATTATTATTATTATTATTATTATACATTTTCACTTCAAATACAAATAATTCATAAGTTAATGTTATTTAAAAAAAACTATATTAAGTCTAGTCTATTGTTGTTATAAATATTCTTTTAGTCTTTCATTACAGTTAAAAGAATAAATATATATAATGTTACGCTTTTTTTTTTATATATATGTTAATTAATTTAGTGTTTTTTTAAAGTTTTTGAAAGACATGTAGTTTAAAAAAATGTGTATATATGATTTTTTTAATACTTTTAAGATATTTTTTGAGCCTAAAAGAAACAGTATTATTATGATTAATTATTTTACGTTTTGTTTGGGTAAAAGAATGTGTGTGTGTGTGTGTGTGTGTGTGTGTGTGTGTGTGTGTGTGTGTGCGTGTGTGTGTGTGTGTGTGTGTGTGTGTGTGTGTTCATGTATTCTCGTATATTAATTAAAACTAATTGATTGATAATAATAATAATAAATAAATAAATAAATAAAAATAAATCCAAACACTACTATTATTATTATTGTTATTAATCGATAGTTTTTAGTTAATATATTTGTCACCCTTAAAAAAAATCATAATAATAATAATAATAATAATAATAATAATAATAATAATAATAATAATAATAATAAAATACATCCCACTTGCCTTACATATAAAAAAAGAAAAAAACATATATATTCCATTTTAGTGCAAATTTATGTTTTTTCTTAATTCAAAAAAATAAAAAATAAATAAAATAAATGAATAAATAAATAAATAAACAAACAAAAAAAAAACTTATTATATCTATACATAAACTCTTAACAGGACGTCACTCATACATACATACATACAAACATACATACATACATTCATTTATTATACATGTGTCCTATGTATATAATGTATAATATAAATAAATAAATAAATAAAAATAAAATAAATAAAAATACAATGAAAAAAAGGGGGCGATGAGGTTATACAATATACATTATACAATATATTTTTTTTTTCTTCTATTTTATTTCGTTGTATATTAAAAGTTTATGCATTTATATATATATTTACTGCTGTTTGCCCCCCCTCTCTGCCCCCCCCTGCCACCCCCTGCCCCCCCTGCCTGCCCCCCCCCCCCTGTACAGCTGTTGTATTCCATGCGTTTAATACAGTCAAGTAGAGATTAGAGATAATAAAGATAATAATAAAATGAGTCTTAAAAAAAAGTTTGTTATTATTATTATTATTATTATTATTATTATCCTCCATTTTTTTTTTTTTTTGGTAAGGTTGGTATTGATCTTTTTTTTTTTTTTGGTAAGGTTGGTATTGATCTTTTTTTTTTTTTTTTGGTAAGGTTGGTATTGCTTTTTTTTTTTTTTGGTAAGGTTGGTATTGATCTTTTTTTTTTTTTTGGTAAGGTTGGTATTAATCTTTTTTTTTTTTTGGTAAGGTTGGTATTGATCTTTTTTTTTTTTGGGTAAGGTTGGTATTGATTTTTTTTTTTTGGTCAGGTTGGTATTGCTCTTTTTTTTTTTTTTTGGTAAGGTTGGTATTGATCTTTTATTTTTTTTTGGTAAGGTTGGTATTGATCTTTTTTTTTTTTTGGTAAGGTTGGTATTGCTCTTTTTTTTTTTTTTGGTAAGGTTGGTATTGATCTTTTTTTTTTTTTTTTGGTAAGGTTGGTATTGATATATTTTTTTTCTATTTATATATTTTGTCTTTTTTTCCTCTTAATTTTTTTTTTCTCTCTCATTTCTCTTAATTTTCATTATTATTGCTATTTTACTTCTCTTTCTCTTCTCTTTATTCTCTTTATCCAGTTTTCTTCTACGTAAATATATTAGTTTCCTCTTATTTCTCGTTTTCTTAAGTCAAAAAAATTGATTAGTTTCCTCTTATTTCTCGTTTTCTTAAGTAAAAAAAATAGATTAGTTTCCTCTTATTTCTCGTTTTCTTAAGTAAAAAAAATATAATAGTTTCCTCTTATTTCTCGTTTTCTTAAGTAAAATAAAGAAAGAAAATGATGGTTATTCTCTTTCATTTCATTTCGTCGTTTTGAAAAGGTGGTGTTGGTTGTACTTTTTCGTTTTTTTTGTTTACTTTTCGCTGTGAGGAGGAAGAGGTGGAGGAGGAGGAAGAGTAGGAAGAGGAAGAAGAAGAAGAGGAAGAAGAAGAGGAAGAGGAGGAGAGGAAGGTAAGACAAGATATTATTATTCTCATTATTCTCTTCTGCTTCGTCTTTGTCAAGGAACTGAAGGAGAGAGAGAGAGAGAGAGATAACAGAGAGAGAGAGATAACAGTAATCTTAATAATCACACGATATATTAAAAAAAAAAACTAATAAAAAAATTCGATAAGAGATCTACCGTAAAAAAATAAATATATAATAATAATAATAATAATAATAATAATAATAATAATAATAATAATAATAATAA
Organism: Cancer borealis; assembly: GCA_036785275.1. Taxonomy (NCBI): domain Eukaryota; kingdom Metazoa; phylum Arthropoda; class Malacostraca; order Decapoda; family Cancridae; genus Cancer; species Cancer borealis. The sequence continues at coordinate 16,459 of JAXIVD010007638.1, forward strand.
TAATAATAATAATAATAATAATAATAATAATAATAATAACACACACTTAAAAGAACACACAATTAATCTATACAAACAACAACAATAACAACAACAAAAACAACAACTCACATACAATATATACATAAAAAAAAACATTAAAAAAATAACCAACTAACACGATTTCAATATATAATAAAAAAAAACTTAAGTGTTATCCCTTAAAACAAAATTAATAACAATAATAATAAATCAAATCATTCAATATAATACAAATAACTTATGTGCTTGTAATGATGAGACTACGAGGAGCTAATCTAATCTCTTTAACTTTTGAGACGAGGTAAACACAGTACTCAATATCCTTTTCCTATTTATTAAGTATCATAAACCTCCTATGTACACCAACACCACGTCCTTCTATCACTAAGTCGAAAATTGACGCCAAAAATCTGCGTCCAAGTTCAAAAACCCGCGAATTCTCCCGCCAAAAACTGGGTTCATAAACAAACATAACAATAACATAAATAAAACCTTGACTCATACCATATAATCAATAATAAACAGTATAGTAACAGTAATAGTCAATAGTCAGGCTCTAAATCATCTCAATAGTTTAATATGTAACCCAAATAAATAAATAAATAGATAAATAAATATGTATCCCTTAAAAAATATTAGTGTAGGTCCGTTTTCTCTAATTTTCCCACAATGCATCGTCAGGCTGGAGGAAGAGTGTGAGTATCAGCCGCCTAGTTCAGTTCCACCTCCTCCACCTCCCTCCATCCACCTCCAGGGACACCGCACTCCTCCTCCAAGCCTAGCACGGAGGAGGAGGAACCTTCGAAGGGGGAGCAAGCCTCACTCCACCTTCAGGAGGACTGTCAGGAGGGAGGAAAAGGAGGACAAGTATAGTCATTGGTAGATGTTTCAGATGTTAGTGAATGCGGTGGTGCGTTTGTTTTGTTTGTTTATGTTGTGTTTGTGATGTTTTGTTTATGCTGTGGTGTTTGTGCGTGTGTGTGTATGTTGGGTGGTGTGTGTGGTGGTGTGTGGTGGGTGT
>JAXIVD010007639.1:5000-7500 GCA_036785275.1 Cancer borealis
ATGGGTTATAATGCCAGTGTGAGGTACCCAACAACCTCCTCCTCTCCTCCACCTCATCACCCATCTCTTCCTCCTCCTCACCGTCTTCCCTTCCTTCCTTCCTTCCTTCCTCTCCCCCTTCCTCCCTTCTCCCGCCACACCTACCCACAAACCTGCCCATGCCGTGCCATCCCCCCTACCCCCCGCTTCCCCTTCACACAATACTTCCCACCCCGTCCGTCCCCAGCTCTGACCTACTTTTTCCTACCCACCTAAGCCCGAGATGAGAGTTAAAACCAGGCACGAGGGACTTAACCCACCCCCGTCACACCCCCCAAACTCTCACTCTTATACCGACGTGCTGGAGGGGCTAGAATCGCGTGCTTGTCGAGGTAACGCAACAAAGGCACCTCCACAGATGGCTTGAATCGCTACTACCACGTCGTTTTCTGCTGATAAAAGAGAAGTAATTATATCCGTATACATTGAGGGGATGGTGGGCGGGAGGCGTGCAGCCCCGCCCACCATGGCAAGTCAGCTAGGCGATGGAACTGAACGAGATATTTGATGGTGCAGTGGGAAGTAGCAAGTAGGCAGGCAGGTAAGTAAGCAGGTGAGCAGGTAGCAGGAGTGGTGGTTGTGGGAGTGCATGAATAAACAAGGCGGCAGCTCCTTTTGGTCAATACATAAGGACCGCAATGCATGGTGGGTAACTGTACGCAAGACTGACCAGCATCTTGATTACCCACCGAGGGGCTGACGGGAAAGTGTGTGTGTGTGTGTGTGTGTGTGTGTGTGTGTGTGTGTGTGTGTGTGTGTGTGTGTGTGTGTGTGTGTGTGTTGAGATGACCAGCAGGAGTAAAGTGTCGCTTCTGGTAGAGAGGTCAAGAAGGGAGTGGCAGAAATGGGCAGGAGGGGAGAGCCAAGCCACTGCACGACACAACATAACACGACACGACACGACACGAGATTCTAAAAGGCGCGCAAAAAGCCGTCGTAAATCTATTGCAAAATGGTGTTTAATGTCAAACAAGACGTTGGATGAAGAGAGAAATCTGCATGAGAATTAGAATGCCTGTCTTGCTGATGGAACCAAGAAAAAAAAAACAGTGAAGGAAGTGAGAATGAAAATGAATGAACGTAGAGAGAGAGAGAGAAAGAAATTGAAAGAGAAAGAAAGAGACGACAACGGTAACGACGATGTATCCATCTCTTCATGTCCATCCTCTTTTCGCCTCCTTCATTTCCTCTCTCTCTAATTCTCTTTTTCTTCCATCCCTTGTGTCGCCTTCTCGTCCTTTGTATATCTTGCTCTCTCTTTTTTTCTTTCTTTCATTCTTACCTCCTTGCAGTTGTTATTTCTGTCTGGCTCTCTTTCTCTCTCATTCCTCTTTCCCTTTCTCTTTTAACTCTTCCTTCTCTGACTCCCTCACTTTCACTTCTCTGATCCTTCCTTATATTCAACTCCATTCATCTTCCATCCTCACTCACTTTACATCTTCTTCTCTCCTTTATTCACCCTCTCTCCTCCCTCCCTCCTTCTCTCCCTCCCTCCCTCCCTTCCTCCACCCTTTCTCGCGTAATCATGGTCTCAGTAAGTGATCGGCAGCCTCGTCACATTATATTACAGCGTTCTGAGAAGTAAGGGAGGATGGGAGAGTGGATGAGACAGGGAGATGTGGAGGTAAGACGGAAGAGAGGAGGAGAGAAGGAAGGGAGAGGAGTGCAGAGAAGAAAAAAGATTGATAAAAGAAGGTTACAAAGGCAATAAAGAGAGAGAGAGAGAGAGAGAGAGAGAGAGAGAGAGAGAGAGAGAGAGAGAGAGAGAGAGAGAGAGAGAGAGAGAGAGAGAGAGAGAGAGAGAGAGAGAGAAGGGGGCTGGGGGTTGCGTAGGCATCTGGAGGAAGTTGAGAATTAGTGACTGCAATTAGTGACTGAATGAAGGAATGAGATAATGAAAGAAAGGAAAGAAGAAGGCACATGGAAAGTGAAGGAGGAAGAATAAGGAAAAATTATCAGGAAAAAACATTGAAAGAATAGAAAATATTTAAACAAACACTATTGATTTTTTTAAAACTTTTTTATATGTATTCTCTCTTTTTTATTTTCCTTTTTTTTTGCCTGTTAGTCAGTCGTCTTGCCAAGTAAAACAGTGAGTGAAGGCTGCAACTACTTATATCTTTGCGGCTCCATCTGTCGAAGAAATTGCTATGAACGTGAGACCCTTATTATTAGATTTTCATAATGGCTAAACGTATTTAATTTTTAATTCTTTTCTCTATTTGTCATTATTATTATTATTATTTCTTTATTTTCGTCTACTTCTTTTTACTTTTTTTTTTTTACTGTATGTTATTGTTTAGACAGGATGGATGGATGAGAGGAATGATGGATGGTGTGTGGATGACGTTGTGTGTGTGTGTGTGTGTGTGTGTGTGACAGTGAAGGAGAGGGTAGTGTAGGAGAAAGTGTGAGGGAGTGGGCGGTGGCGGAGAGAGAGAGAGAGAGATAGAGAGAGAGA
>JAXIVD010007639.1:12500-19546 GCA_036785275.1 Cancer borealis
ACACACACACACACACACATACATGCCAATGGCTATTCACACCAAAAATTGCTTTCAATAATGCGGGGTTTTTTTATTATCAATGCCGAATGTCAATTTAGGTTTGAGAGATTGGAGGCGGATTGATGTGAGAGAAGGAGGCAGATACAAGGTGGAAGGTGTGGAGGAAGGGAGAGTGATGCAGGGAAGGGGAGGGGAGGGGAAGGGGAGACTGGACAGAGTGCAAGATGGTGTGCCGCACGTCAGTTAAGAGGAACTGTGATGAATCGATTAAAAGGTTCCATTGGGTTCTCGCAATAAAAAACTCAAAACACTCCCTCACTCCCTCTCGCACCTGGCAGTACATACGATGCTACAAGAACTACTGTTGTACTCCACGCCTGAGGGGCCGAGGCAGTGTAGTGTTGTCTGGTCACGCTCCGCAAGGCACCAACTTACTTCGATTTGAGTGACTTTCGAATTAGCGACTCGAAGCTCGTCCGAGTAAAAGTGAACCTTGCTCAATACCTGCAAGTGATGATGGGAAGGTCGAGGCTTATCTTTTGAACCTTCACTGCGTGACCACCCCGACGCCATCCTCTACCCCTTCCCTCTCTCCACTCCACCTCCTTCTCTCCACCCATCCTCTCCTCCTTTCACGACCTCCCCCATCTTCCTTTTATACCCTTCCTCTTCTTGAGACCCAACGTTCCCAAGGATCTCCACACCAGTACAGCCCCTCAGGCCTTCCCTACGACTTCAGGATGGAGTACGAAGTTTAGGACATTGTCAGACTCCTCAGGGTCAATCCAGGCTTGTTTCCAGCGGCGTAGTAGGATCCCAGGACCCTTAGCAGTGTTTGGTGACCATCCTCTTCCTGTGATATGACCTCGACACTTGGCTCATGGCCCTCTGGTGGCTAACACTTTATTGTGAAGAAAGGATGTGCTCTCTCTCTCTCTCTCTCTCTCTCTCTCTCTCTCTCTCTCTCTCTCTCTCTCTCTCTCTCTCTCTCTCTCTCTCTCTCTCTCTCTCTCTCTCTTCTCTCTCTCTCTCTCTCTCTCTCTCTCTCTCTCTCTCTCTCTCTTCTCTCTCTTGTTCATTATATTAGTTAAGTGTTAGGATTTTTTTTTTAACTTTCATCCCTTGTTGGTATGATGGAAGTTATCTGATGGACGGCAGGAATTTTTCTCTTACAAGAAGACCGACCGTCCGTGTGTAGCGTGTGGCTGAAATGATTAGCACAAGTAGAAAAAATATAGAGACGATAACTTCAATAAAACGCTTCGACGCTACTGTGAATTTAAGATAATAAAAGCGAATGGCTGAAAACAAAGACAATGAAGAGGAGGAGGAGCAGGAGGAGAAGGAGGAAAGTACTGAAGTGAAAGTGAACAACGAGAGTGAATTGAGAAAAAGACAAGTTAAAGGAGAGAGGAGAGAGAGAGAGAGAGAGAGAGAGAGAGAGAGAGAGAGAGAGAGAGAGAGAGAGAGAGAGAGAGAGAGAGAGAGAGAGAGAGAGAGAGAGAGAGAAGAACATAGCATCCTTTTCACTGCAGATGTTTAAGACGTCTTTAAATGTCGTGATTGCTCTACTATAACATTAATCCCTTAAGTCACTGTTTTGTCTTCTTTCTCCTTCCCTTCATTATATTCTCCTCTTTAGCCTTTGCCCTTCATCCATTCTTCCATCCCACTAACACTCATCTTCTTTTATCCAATTCCTTCCTTCATCATCTTCCCTTTCAATTTTTTACCTTTTGTATACTCATTTGCCATTCCTTCCCTTTCTATGTTTTACCTTCCTTTCCTCTACGTCCACTCTTTCCTTCCCTTATCCACCACCGTTCGTTCCTTCCCTTCCACCTCCCCACATCGTCCCCTGCAAAGAGATAGCCACAAGAGCCACGTATTCCCACCGGGCTGGTCGGCGGGACACGCTTGGGTGACGCTGCCGACCCAGTTCCGCGGCCGAGGTGCGCGGCGTGCACGGTGCTGCTGTCCGAGCCGTGAAATTACGAAACAAATTCCTGTCATTTTTTCTAAGGCCGAGGATTCTTTGCACCATTGAAAGGGAGGCAGTGTCTTTGTCTAGGTGGGATGGAAGGGGAAGGAAAGGTGAGAGGGGGAAATATTGCGGGAAGATAGAAAGAAACGGACAAATTTGAAGATAAAATGAAATTATGCGACCTGATTGGCCAGTAAGTGCGTGGTGCAAGCCAGCAAGCAAGCAGTGGGCGTTTACGATGCATGAGGGAGAAGGCGGGAAGGTGGGTCTGGGAATTCCGTCTCATTTGTTTTTTTTCTTCTTTTTTTCAAGAACTGGTCACAGACTCGAAAATTAGACGGTGTGTTTTCTGCGGAGACCTGTAAGCTAGACAAGCATGTGTGGGTGTAGTGTGCAGAAGTGAGCCTTGGATGGTGCACGAGTGTGTGTGAATGTTGACGTGAACCAGGTGTGATCTGATTGCCTTCCTCATCATACTGTGCGACACTCTGGCCTGCATCGCACTTGTTTGGGGGCAAGGATAACAATGAAAAGGAAATTAATAAAATTATAGATATGATAATAATTATAATGACAGTATTGATAATGAGGATCATTATTATCATTATTGTTATTATTGTTTGTATTATTATTATTGTTATTATTATTATTATTTATATTTTTTAAATTATTATTATTATTATTATTTATTATTATTATTATTATTATTATTATTATCATTATTGATTATTGATCTTGAACATTGATGTAATTGTTGATATAATGACCATGTTTTCCTGCCTTCCTCAGCACCACACATCGCCGCTGTGCTCCAGTCCTTGGCGCGGCTTCCGGCGGGCCGCCACGCAGGAGAGAGCAGCATCGGTAAGGCAAGAAGCCTGTTTATTTTTATAATGCAAAGCCGCAACAAAGCGAGGCCAGACTGCCCACGCGAGGGGAATAAATTGTGGAAGCTTGATCACTAGAACACGCTCTCAGACATGACTGGTCGCTGTACGAGGGAGGCGGGTGGAAGGAGGAGGAGGAACACATAGGAAGAACAAACAGCAACAGGCCTACTGGCCCTTACGAGGCTGTTTGTGATAAACTAGACTACACTATCTAATCTGGGGTGAAGGATACAGGATAGTAAGGGTGAGGGATTCTCCCACCAGCCACGACTGGCAGGAGAGGAAGGCCAACCATGCAATATAAGTAAAAATAAATAAATAAATGCGTGGAATTAGATTAGACTAGCCTATTACTACTGTCACTAACACTACTTCCTGGCAAGCGATGTCAGGCCTCTAGCGACGTCCTTCCGAATCGAGATTTTGTAATTACTGTACATTAGAAGGAACTTGCTCAAAGTTTACTATGTTGACGAATAATGTTTTAGTTGCGGATTGGCTTCTAAATATTTGTCCAGTCTATTTTTGAATGTATTAATTGTTTTACTGTCGACGACATTGGCGGGCAGGGAGTTCCAAACGTTAACGATCCGATTGAAAAAGAAATGTTTGGCTTCGTTTGATGTGAATCTTTTACCAGTAATCTTAAAGGTATGACGTCTTCTTGTTATATTTGATCGATCAAAAGTAATGTAATCTTCTGCATTGATATTATCAAATCCTTTAATTATCTTGAACATTTCAATTAAATCTCCTCTCATCCTTCGTTTTTCGAGGCTGAATAAGTTTAATTCTTTAAGTCTTTCTTCATAAGGTTTATTTCTCAGCCTTGGAATCATTTTCGTTATTCTACGCTGGACTCTTTCCAGTTTGTCAATGTCCTTTCTGTAATATGGGGACCAGAACTGTACGCAATATTCAAGATGAGGTCGTACTAGTGAATTATGCAGTTTTAATATGACTTTTTCTGATTTATTTTCGAAAGTACGCCCAATAAAGCCGACCAATCTGTTAGCGGTTTTAACTACCTCTGAGCAATGCTGACTGGGTTTTAAATCGTTTGATATTGTGATTCCTAGATCTTTTTCCTTGTTCACTGCAGAAAGTAGTTTTCCATTCATTTGGTACTGAACGTGATCATTATTTCTTCCGATAGTCCGATAGTAGTCGGGTGAGAGTGAGTGAGAGGGAGGTTCAACGAGTGAGTGACCGACCTTTGAAGGTGACTGAGTTCCGCTCTTCAGCTTTTTGTTGCTTATTACTTACTCCACAAGGCGTCTGAGACCCTCCCACTCTCACCCTATCTTACTCCTTCCTGCCCCTTGCCTCCCTCAAACTCACCCCGTCTCCCTGCCACACGCCGCCCTGCTTGCCGCAGTCTCCTGACACGTCTTCTGTAAGTTGTAGTTTATCCCGTCATGTTGCCTGCGTCGCGTCCCTCCGTCGTGGTGGCAGCATTGTTTGTAAGGACGCTTAGGGCACAGGCTGATACGCGACTGTTCATCCCCACAACAACATCACCTGGCTGGAGCAGTCTTCAGACTCCCCCTCCCTCTCCCTACCCAATACTCTCACTAACCCCCTTCCGCACACCCCCCCTCCCGCTCTCCCACCCTTACTCCTCTTCCTCCCCGTCACTCTCACTCTCATCTTTGCTCCCTCCCTCCATCCCCCACTCTCTCCCTCCCTCTCTCTCACCGTTCCTTCCTTCCGGCTTCCTCCGCGTCCTTGTCTGGCCTCGCTTTATTGCACTGTGTAATGTTATGTTTGTTTTTATGACTTATTGACAGACTCTCACTTACGTCTCTGTGTGCTAGTCAGGCGTTGTGTCTGGGACGAGGCTGTGTACTACGTACTCTGTTTTAGTAATAGTCTTACACACACACACACACACACACACACACACACACACACACACACACACACACACACACACACACACACACACACACACACACACACACACATGAGAGCGTGGCCTCGGTGGAGCATCGCTGAGTGACACGAACGTTGTGGAAATCCAACAGATGGAGAAATCGAGCCATAAGTGAAAACAAAACACTCGACATTTAAAGTGACAACTACCTCGGACCACGCCTTGCGTCCTCTCCTTGCCTTTTTTCTTTTTTTCTTTTTATTTACTGCAAGTTCTTTTATTCCTCCCCCTCCTCCTCCTCCTCCTCACACCCTCATCATTACGGGGTCAGTGACATTGGATTATAAAAGATTCTTTGTTCTTGATATGTAATATTTCCGCTAATGAAAAAAAGAAAGTTGAGGTGATCATGTTGTTCCGCTGCACTAGAAGGGAGAGTAAGAGTATTTACAGTACAGTGGTCATCACTGCCCATCTCTCCACTCGGTCAAGGATAAACAAGGGTCTGTGAAGCAGTGTGTTGGGCTCGCCGCCCCGCCGTGTCTGGTGCCCCCCTCTCCCCTCCCAACTGTTTACCTTCACCAAACATTCACGGCGGGAGTACTACACTGAGGAGACGCTGAAGGGGCTCGCGGAGATGTGGAAAGTTGTCGTCCCACGTAAAACTCGAAGCCACGGTAATATTTATATATGAAAGACGGTGAAGAGAGTCTGAACACATTTGAATATGGAAAGTTTATTTGTAGAGGAAGAGGAGGACTGCGAGGATGACGACGAAGAGGAAGAAAAAAGGAAAAACTTTAAAAGTTTTCCCTTTGTAGACCAGCGAAGGAAGTAATGAAGGAAACCACGACGGAAACAATATCACAGAGGAGGGAAAACTTGCGTGTACCCCCTTCAAAAAGAAAAACACCCTTCCTCGAATATACACCAAACAAATGATAAACCAGACCAGAGAGTATTAAGTTGAGCCAGAGTGAACCTTGGCCAAGTAACACACACAGGGTACAATAGACCATAGGTGCACCGTCCCAGAGTGTAATTGTTACTCGACAGATCAAGTGACGGTGAGGCAGGTAGAAGAGGCTTACCACCACCACACCCTAGCCGGGAGTCACGTGCTGCTGCTGGCATGACGCGATGTGCTGCACGACCTCAAAATGTACGCCCCTTACCACTTCATGCGTGTAATGCGACGTAATGTAATGACTCCACCAGCAAAAGAGGAGAGATAAACAGTAGAGGCTAATTACCCGGAACTTGAAATCATTAGCAGTACATTGAAGGAGGGGAAAGGAGGAGGTCTTTGGGTGTGGCGGGCGAGCATTAGTAACGCAGACGAGAGAGCAGCGCAGGTTACAGTGGGAAATGTTAATGATGCGGCTTCCTCTATGTATATATGTGTGAGGAACCGTTAGCGTGGCAGGCGATGCGAGTCATGGAGGGAATTAATGCCTTCGTGGTGGTGGTGGTGGTGACAGAAAGACCTTGTGGAACCAATAACTCTTCTTGTATTCTCATTTCCTTAATTTAGTGTTTCAACTTTTCTCAGGCTCTCTCTTACACCTCACCTCACCTCACCTCCTCACTACACCACCTTATCTCCTCACACTTCTCGCGTCCTTATCGCCCACACACACACACACACACACACACACACCACACACACACACACACACACACACACACACACACACACACACACACACACACACACACACATACCATTTCGTTACTGATAGCGTTGTGATAATGTATCTGGCGTTCCTATGGCTGCCTCCTCGCTCATGTTGTGATGCTGGGAATGTATAATTGGGTCTGTGAACGTGTATTGTGTGCCCAGGTGACTCAACCTAAGAGTGTGTGTGTGTTGTTGGGTTGTTAAGTCGTTTACTGACGGAATAATTGTATGTAACGGCGTCTGTCTGCATGTCTGTATTGTAATTATCCCTCTCTATCTTTTTTAGTTCTCTCTCTCTCTCTCTCTCTCTCTCTCTCTCTCTCTCTCTCTCTCTCTCTCTCTCTCTCTCTCTCTCTCTCTCTCTCTCTCTCTCTCTCTCTCTCTCTCTCTCTCTCTCTCTCTCTCTCTCTCTCTCTCTCTCTGTTTTACCGCTAAATTGAATTGAAATGTCTTACACACACACACACACACACACACACACACACACATACACACACACACACACACACACACACACACACACACACACACACAAAAAAAAAAAAAACACAGACAAACAGCCGCTTGGCCACACTGGACACAGCTCGTTTGGCATAAACAGGAAAAGCTCAC
>JAXIVD010007640.1:0-2500 GCA_036785275.1 Cancer borealis
CTCACATACACATACATATATACACACACACACACACTCTGACAAACACACGGCGAGAAGGTACCTGAGACAGCTCCATATTTTGTTGGATTTTCTCCGATACGACCATAACTTGGGAGTTATCACTACTTTCAAATGAAGTTCTGTGTATCTGACTACTGATGCGACATGCTATTGGGCCTGAGGAACATTTCTATGGCTAGTACTGAAGGTATTGTCAAGTTTTCTCTGTATTGCTGTCTGGACCACCGAATGTAAACAAGGTGTTGCGATGATGCCACGTATACACGGTGATTCTAGGACCAAAGTACGTATGGAAATAGTTCGTATGCATAAAGTTCGTACGCAATTGTTCGTAAGCAAATGTTCGTAAGGGATAAAGTTCGTTTGAAAAAAGTACGTACCAAAAAGTTCGTACACTAAAGTTCGTATGCAGATGTTCGTATGGTACGTATGTACCTATGTAAAATATTCATAACAACCTAACCTACCCTAACCGATCCTAACGCGACGAACATTTTTCTAACGAACATTGGCACGACGAATATTTAACCTTACGATTTTTTTTACCATTACGAATTTTTTCCATTACGAACTTTTGCCATGACGACCTTTATACCCTACGTACTTTATCCTGACGTACTTTAGGCAAACGAACTTTATCTTACGAATTATTGCCATACGAACTTTTTCTATACGAACTTTTTCTATACGAACTTTTGTCCGGAACCCATACACGGTACCACCCTCACTGAACTACACAAGTAAGGAAATTCTATTGCTGACCTCCACACAACAATGGTACACTCCATTGGTTCTGAACTGGAAGAATTAGTGAAGACAAAGATAGAAGATGAGCTTGCTAATATAACCAGCAATATAGAAAGGAGGGAGAGCAGAGGTGTAAGCAAGACGGTCAAGGATGTAGCTGCTGTTATGCTGCCCAGCCTGGCGAGCTTAATATTTGTTGCTGTATCCACGGCTGTATCTACTGCTTTTAATTAATTCAATGATAAACTAGAAAGCAAGATAGCAGTGTTGCAGCGTAACTGTCTCCTTCTGAAGTACGAAAATGACAAGCTGGAGCAGTATTCTCGAAGGGACAACTTACGTATTTTTGGACTGGAGGAAGAAGAGGACGAGAGTGAGGAGGTGTTAGAAGCTAAAGTTATTGAACTTGCTGATACTATTGGAGTGAAAATTGAGCAGAATGACATTTCTATTGTTCACCGTTTGGGAAGGCCCAGAGAAGAAGGTAGGGCAGTGATTGTGAGGCTTTGCCACAGAAAGAAAAGAAATGAGATCATGCAAAATAAGAAAATACTTAAAAACAGGCAAAATAAAGTGTATATTAATGATGACATGACCTCCTTAAGGGCTAAAATGTTGAATATTGTTAAGGAGCAAGAAACAGTGAAAAATGTGTCAACAAGGGAGAGGAGCATTCTAGCCTGGCTACACAGTAGGGATAGACCTGTGATATAAACTGTCCTGATGACCTAGAAAAGGTTGGCATTTCTGCTTCTGATTAGAAAAAGCTGAGTCTAGATCACCTAATAATGACATAGGATGGCGCTGGGGCACAGCACATACTTAGGCATAATAATGGTGCTAGTGTTAGGCATAATAATGGTGCTAGTGTTAGGCATAATAATGGTGCTAGTGTTAGGCATAATAATGGTGCTAGTGTAAATAAAATTAGTTCTGTTGAGACTGTTACCACCCTTGGTCATATCAATGTGTTATCGCTTAATGTTTGTGGTGTCTAGTTTAAGTTTTTATCTGTGGATTTTGTTAACTTTATTCAAGATTTTGATGTGATTTCTTTATGTGAAACTAAGTGTGATGATACTGATATGATTAATGTAAAAAAGAATATTGAAAATATTGGTTTTGATATTGTCTTTAAGAACAGAAGCAAACTAAGCAGGTTTAAGTCTGGTGGTTTACTCATAGCCACCAAGAAGAATGTCAGTTTTAAGTGTAGGCATATAAGTAATAATTATGATTCTTTACTTTCAGTCAAATTTGATAGAGATAGTGTAGATTTTGGTAGGGAATAATAATAAGCTGTGTTCATATTCCCCCCTTAAAGTCTAGATATGGTAGGGAAGACCACTTTGATGAGCTGGATGATTTTTTTTAAACTTATTCTTATGATGATTATGTGCATGTTCTTTGTGGTGACTTTAATGCTCACACTCTTACTATGTCTGATGTTCCTTCTGATATTGTTGGTGATCTTGTGTCAGCGGAAGTACCTCAAGCAAGTTTAATTGATTTTGGCATAACTGAGACTAGAGCATATCAAGACTTAATCCCAGACAGGAATTCATACGGGAAAAAATTATTGGATGTTTGTAAAAAATCACCAAGTGTATATATTCAAAGGAAGGTTAGGGGAGGACTGTAGCATTGGCAAACCTACAACCACACACAATACAACTATCGATTATTTTTTAGGGTCACCAGTGATTATGCAGAATGTTGTAGCTTTTAA
>JAXIVD010007640.1:7500-19544 GCA_036785275.1 Cancer borealis
GTCTACGTTCTCTTGGTGAAGATGAAGATGAAGAGATGTGTGTATTCTATTTTGACAGCTGCTGCTTTCATGAGATCCATGATGACATTGATCTCATCAATGGCCGCCACCGAGTGGCTACCAGTTTTAATTGGTGGCCATTCTAAACAAACTACAGTGCTTCCCTCAACTCAATGCAACTTTATATGCTTATGTCGAAATAACTATGGATGTAATATAATATAACACCATAAAGAGTCAGGATGGCTTTACCTGTTCACATAAACACTATGCATAGAAAGAACTAAAAATAATGAAGTTTTTCACAGCAAAAAATAAAAACTTGGTATTGTCTTGACGCAATTTTATCGTTTGTTTCTTCGTATACGTTGAAAAGATATACACATAATACACCGTCCAGTTTAATTATAATAAAATTGCGGAACTTCAAACAGGCTGGCGCTGCTTACCTTCCCCTTGAAGCATCCTTCCCCGCCTCCCGTATCACCCACATCCTGAAGGACGCCCGGCCGGCCCTCCTGCTGGTGGAGTGTTCCCCCAAGGCGGCAGACGTGGGGCTAGCGGAGGGCGTGCCCGTACTGCACCTCCAAGATCTGCACGAGGAGGTGAGCACGTGATACTTGAGGGTGGCGAAGAGCACTTGCGGGTATGGTGAGGATGAGGGGGTGTGAGGTGAGGGAAGGTGAGTGCACGCGGTGAAAGTAAAGGTGAGTGCACGTGGTGAAAGTAAAGGTGAGTGGACGTGGTGAAAGTAAAGGTGAATGCACGTGGTGAAAGTAAAGGTGAGTGCACGTGGTGAAAGTAAAGGTGAGTGCAGGTGGTGAAAGTAAAGGTGAGTGCACGTGGTGAAAGTAAAGATGAGTGCACGTGGTGAAAGTAAAGGTGAGTGCACGTGGTGAAAGTAAAGTTGAGTGCACGTGGTGAAAGTAAAGGTGAGTGCACGTGGTGAAAGTAAAGGTGAGTGGACGTGGTGAAAGTAAAGGTGAGTGGACGTGGTGAAAGTAAAGGTGAGTGGACGTGGTGAAAGTAAAGGTGAATGCACGTGGTGAAAGTAAAGGTGAGTGCACGTGGTGAAAGTAAAGGTGAGTGCACGTGGTGAAAGTAAAGGTGAGTGCACGTGGTGAAAGTAAAGGTGAGTGCAGGTGGTGAAAGTAAAGGTGAGTGCAGGTGGTGAAAGTTAAGGTGAGTGTACGTGGTGAAAGTAAAGGTGAGTGCAGGTGGTGAAAGTAAAGGTGAGTGCACGTGGTGAAAGTAAAGGTGAGTGCACGTGGTGAAGGTAAAGATGAGTGCACGTGGTGAAAGTAAAGGTGAGTGCACGTAGTGAAAGTAAAGGTGAGTGCACGTGGTGAAAGTAAAGGTGAGTGCACGTGGTGAAAGTAAAGGTGAGTGCACGTGGTGAAAGTAAAGGTGAGTGCACGTGGTGAAAGTAAAGGTGAGTGCACGTGGTGAAAGTAAAGATGAGTGCACGTGGTGAAAGTAAAGGTGAGTGCACGTGGTGAAAGTAAAGGTGAGTGCACGTGGTGAAAGTAAAGGTGAGTGCACGTGGTGAAAGTAAAGGTGAGTGCACGTGGTAAAAGTAAAGGTGAGTGCACGTGGTGAAAGTAAAGGTGAGTGCACGTGGTGAAAGTAAAGGTGAGTGCATGTGGTGGTGGAGGAGGAAGTGGAATAGAAGTAATGAATAACAATAGAATTAGCTTGTTCGCAGCTAGGGTCGTAGACACCTATCAACGCTAGAATTTTTAATTTTCTCCGCTTTTCCGGGCAAAGGGGTAACTTAGTTAATTTAGAAACCGATGTGCAAAAAAAAAACGACATGAATTGCTGCACATGTGTATTAAAAATTAAAAACATAACCTTAATGTTATTATTCTTACTTACTGGTGCATGATAAGGCTTTGTTAATTGTATTATAAGATAAAGCTACAATTAGGTAATTATTATTTTTTCAGTAAGTATGAACAGTAAAAATAAAAGGATGTTGATTTCGGCTTATACATTTTATCTGAGTGTGTTAAAAAATATTGGAAATCACTGTCACGTCCTATTTACGAAGGTCATCAGTGAAAAAAAAAAAAAAACAGCACCGCTGCCAGACGTACGACGTAGTATAGTAAGCGCCGTTAGAAAGACTGATATTTATCACTATGGGGACATTTTACTTCTAATAAACCCTTGCCACAGCATTTGCAGCTGACAATGCCATCAGGAGTTGCTCTGAGTAGCCTGCTAGTGTTTGTTGTGGTTTGCTGCCAGTAGCCGAGGATATAGTTATCGTACTGGAAAAAATTAAGTCTGCGACACAAAATTATATTTTCTATACATTACATGGATTTGCCTATTGTTTGGTACATTCAAATGAAAGTATGTATCGGTATACGCCCATTGAGGTCAGTAGAAAATGACAAATTGCTTGCCTTGATACAAATATAAGCTGTTTTAAGAATATAATCTGAAATTATGAATAGAGGCTCAAACGGTGTCATATGCCGTTAGACATCATGAGATTAATTGACTTAAATTTCAGACGCATTAATGTGCAATAATACACCTGTGTAAGCTTGTAAAACTTGCCCCAAAGAGTAATTATTTTTCGGCAAAAATTACAAAATCTGGCGCTGTCTGGTATCAAGATGCTTACTGCGAACAGGCTAATTAACAAAAAAAGGAATAAGAGTATGAACAAGAATATGAACAACAGTTTGAACCAGACTAATGATGTATGTGTGCCTGGTGAGGTGGAGGCAGCCAGTGATGACCACCTGAGTGAACATGAAGTGGGACTCAGCCTCTGCAGTAACTCCATCGCCACCATCCAGTACACGTCAGGCTCCACAGGGGCTCCCAAGGGCGTCAGAGTGCCACACAAAGCCATACTCAACCGATTGGTCTGGCAGTGGCACACCTTCCCCTACCAGCCAGAAGAGGTGAGGCGCTGTTATAATATATGCCTTTTTTTTTCATTGTCACATAATTCCGATTTTTTTCAGTTTTTTTATGTTTTCTTTCTAAGTCATTTTGTTTCTTGTCACTTTTAAATTTTCTTCTATATTTGTATCTTCATGTAATTTTCACCTATTTTTTGTCTATATGTGCTGAGTCACTTTTAAAATTTTTTGTATTATTTTACTGACACAATTCTTGCCTTCACTTACTATATTTCTAAGTCATTTTTTTCTATGTCACTTTTATGTTTTCTTTGACATTTTTACCAACACAATTCTAGCCTTCACTTTTTTTTTTTTTTTACATTAAGTTTTTATTTTATATCCTAAGTCACATTTTGTTGGTTTCTGGTAATGATTTTTTTTTCATTCCTTATTTATTATTTCCCATTTCCTTGGTTTTTAGTACTGTGTTTATCTCATCGTTCCTCAGGTGTGTGTGTTCAAGACTGCTCTCACCTTCGTCGACTCAATCAGTGAAATATTTGGTCCCCTTCTCACGGGTCACAGCATAGTGGTGGTGCCCAAGGTAAGGAAGGCATAGTAGTTGTTGTAGTTGTAGTAGTAATTGCAGTTGTAGTAGTAGTAGTTGTAGCTGTAGTTGTAGTTGTAGTAGTAGTAGTAGTAGTAGTAGTAGTAGTAGTAGTAGTAGTAGTAGTAGTAGTAGTAGTATTCAGGGTTGGGTCAAAGTGCATGTACTTGGACTTAAGTACATATTTTCATGTACTTGCATTTGGAGTTTAAAATATTACTTGTACTTGGACTTATACTTAGACCCCCAAGTACTGGAAAAATACCAAGTACATTCAAATATAAACAAATACATTGTATTTAATCAAAAGTTATATACTGTATATAGATTCTAGCGAACTTTGTGTTGATACTATTTGGTAAATACGTACATTGAGTGTAATTATATTGCAGTATATTTTTTTGTGTAATTATGTAATGCTCTCTCTCTCTCTCTCTCTCTCTCTCTCTCTCTCTCTCTCTCTCTCTCTCTCTCTCTCTCTCTCTCTCTCTCTCTCTCTCTCTCTCTCTCTAGAACATGATCCAAGCCGTGGACGACCTGGTTTCAGTATTGGACGAGGCTAAGGTGGGTCGTCTGGTGTTAGTGCCAAGTCTCCTTCGTTCCATCCTACTCCACTGCTCCTCCCCGGACGCCCCCAAGCTAAAGGCACTCAGGTAACACAAGCCTATTACCATATCTGCCCTTCCCTTGCACACCTGGTATTCATTGATAACACACTAACACACTCAGGTAACACGAGCGAACAAGGAGTATCAACACACCTGCAGCCCTAATTTGACCTCCCTTTTTTAACTTTAGCACTGCTCAAGTAAAACATTGACACTCACACACGTAGCACCTATTACATTCCTAACTTGTGACTTGCCTAACTATTCCTCCTTCTTCTCTACATATCCAGAGGTACACTTTTCTAACCTTCCTTTCCGTACAATCAGTGTCACAGGTAAAGTTGATTTTCCTTTATTCCTAACACTTCTTCACACATTCTATAGAGTCCTAAGTTCATTACACATTCTTTCTTATGCAAGTTAATTGGATTATGTTTTAGGATACAACTGAACTGAACATCAACTTGCTTTGACTATATGAATGAAGGTCCAGTGTGTTTAATAGCAATGATTATTAATGCCAGTGTGGATTATGATGTAAGCAAGCTACTGTCTATCATGTGTGTGTGTGTGTGTGTGTGTGTGTGTGTGTGTGTGTGTGTGTGTGTGTGTGTGTGTGTGTGTGTGTGTGTGATTGTGTGTGTGTGTGTGTGTGTGTGTGTATGTGTGTGTGTGTGTGTGTGTGTGTGTGTGTGTGTGTGTGTGTGTGTGTGTGTGTGTGTGTGTGTGTGTGTGTGTGTGTGTGTGTCTCTTACTTTTGTTTTCTTCATATTTTGGTTCTTCTTTTCTTCTGTCATTCATGTTCAATTTCCATTTTGATAGATTTTCAGTCATTGTCCTGTTTTTTTTTATAAATATTTTCTTATAATAAGTTTTCATGTAAATTTCTTTCCTTTCTCTTGCCTCCTTTCTTATTCTTTAAATTTTCGTTTATTTTCTTCGTCTTTTTCTTTTTCAATTCCTGTTTTATTTCCTTTTTGTTGTTCTTATTGCTATAGTTTCCTTTCGTTTTTTCATTCCCATCCTTGTATTGTGTCTTAATTCCTGCGTTAGTATTGTTCTTGCTCTCTTTTATTATTCTCCTTATTTCTCTAGCTCTAATACCTGTTAATATTTGTAATATTTTTTTGTTTGTGTGTGTGGTTATCGTCCTTGTTATTGTTGTTATTGTTGTGGTTGTTTTCCTCGTGACAGGCTGTGGGTGTGCTCTGGGGAGGTGTTTGCTGCAGACTTACTCAAGTCCTTCTTCAAGACCTTCACCAGCGGACAGGTGACTAAAACTCCAACAACAACAACATAAACATAAACATAAACATAAACATAAACAACATAAACAACATAAACAACATAAACAAACATAAACACCAAATACAACATAAACAACATAAACAAATATAAACACCACATACAACAACAAAAACACTACACAGAAAATAGTAATAAAAGCATGACAAATCATAAAAAATGAAGTTGAAATAAAAAGCTACAAATTAATAGATAAATACATACGTAGATTGACAAAAAATTCAGAAAAATAGAAAAATAAATCAATAAATGAGATAAGAGAAAGACAGACAGATAAGTGTTACGATCTTCACCACACATGGGCATGATCTCACCCCAATTCCCAGTAGTCACCTGTGTCTTTCTTAGATAACACTACACCACCTTTGCTCCAATTCACCACTCCCTCTCACCACACTTCACTAAACCAAACACAAAGACAGAAGCTTCTGATAACACCTACATTACTTCCATAACCCCACTGCACCCTAACTACGACACCACAAACCTTCTGATGCTCTCAGGCTATCAGCAGACCCAAAACCTCCTCCAAGAACATCACCCGCTTCCCGACACGTGTACCACCCAGAGCTTTTTTCTTTCAGTTGACCGCCAAGGGACGCGGAAAAACGGCGCTAAAATCCAAGACCCACTCCCTTTTATCACAACGAACGTAAAATAAATATTTTAACTTGATATAATCATATACATCCACATAAAATAATCCTAATGAATACTTTCCTTCCCTTCAGTAAAGCTCTGGAATTCTCTACCTGAACCTGCATTCCCACCTTCTTACGACTTGAACTCATTTAAGAGAGGCGTATCAAGATTACCTAATTTGCAACCCTAATTTGGCCTTCCATTTTTATTACTCTTTTTTTCCTTAGGGAACAGACAATGCAAGTGGGCTTTTTAATTACGTTTTTTCATTGCCTTTGGGTAGCTTACCAATAGCATTAAAAGCATGTGTTGAGTTAATCACAGGTAGAGGTGAAAGGGAGGAACAGGTGATCCAAAGATATGAGGGTGGAGGGAAGGCCTAGGGATAACAGAGGAAGTCGAGGGAGGATGGATGAAAGAGGGAAAGGGGGGATAAGGGGGAAGCAGAGGTGGGAGTAAAAGGGATGACAGCGAGAATGGTTTGAATGAATGGGAGGCAGAGGAGTGAACTAGGAGGGGATGGGACGAAGGGGTAGCAGGGAGTGGTAGGGGTGGAAGGGGATAGAAAGGGGTGGCAGGGATGGTAGGGATAGCAAGGAGTGGCAAACAGTGGCCGGGGATAGCAAAGTATTTCAGGGGATAGCAAGGGATGACAGGGGATAGCAGGGGATGGCAAGGGTGGCAAGGGATAGCAGAGGGTGGCAGGAAGAGCAGGGGATGGCAGGAGTTGGCAGGGGGTGGCAGGGGATAGGGATAACAAGGCAAGGCAAGGCAAGGCAGCAAATGGGATAGTGTTGGAAGGGAGTTTATGAGGTACACAGGAGATACAGGCCAACCAAGTCTATATATCTCCCTGTCTCATTAATATACGTGAATTAACTTAATGAATCTCTCCCTATGTCTGTCTATTCACCTATCTATTTATCTACTGTTTCTTGTCTATCTATTTACCTTCCTTGTGTCTGTCCATCTACTATCTATTTACATTCTCTGTGTCTGTATCTACTATCTATTTACATTCCCTGTGCCTGTATCTACTATTCATTTACATTCGTTGTGTCTGTCTATTTACGTATTTATTTATCCATTCATTAATGCTTTTAAACAGTTGACTTGTTAACACATGCAGTTCAATGTTTCA
Source organism: Cancer borealis (assembly GCA_036785275.1). Lineage (NCBI taxonomy): Eukaryota > Metazoa > Arthropoda > Malacostraca > Decapoda > Cancridae > Cancer > Cancer borealis. The sequence goes on from JAXIVD010007640.1 coordinate 14,671, forward strand.
GAAAATCTGCAACTTTTACGGATCAACTGAGGTCATGGGTGATGTGACCTTCCTACAGCTGCATAGCCCCACACACGCCTCCGACAGATTGGTCAACAACAAGGTGCCGATCGGTGAGTGAGTGAAGCAATGAGTCAGTGAGGCAATGAGTGAGTGAGGTAATGAGTTTGTGAAGCAATGAGTTTGTGAAGCAATGAGTTTGTGAAGCAATGAGTGTGTGAAGCAATGAGTTTGTGAAGCAATGAGTGTGTTAAGCAATTAGTATGTGAAGCAATGAGTTTGTGAAGCAATGGGTTTGTGATGCAATGATTTTGTGAAGCAATGAGTGTGTGAAGCAATGAGTTTGTGAAGCAATGAGTTTGTGAATGAGTGAGTGAGTGAGGGATGTACTGTTTCCCTTCTTTCCTATGACGTTGAATTCATATATATCTTCTGGATTCTTTTTTCTTTTTTTATCGGTATATATACTATTATGAAATTACTTAAACGTCAAGTAAATGATGAATGAAATAATATAGACATTTGCCATAGTGTAGAATTCCAAAGTCAAAAACATTACTTTACACTATTCCTGAATCAAAGGATAAATACATACAAGCATATGCTAAAAACACCAAACCCCTTCCTATCCCAAAACCGGAAACCACCATTAAAATGCCTCATTTTTACCTATAACTTCCTGAATTTTCCTAACACCATCAATGACCTAACCTGACCTGGTCCTGTTTCCCCCTCACAGGCTACCCTATCGACAACTGCTGCATCTTCCTCATCGGCAGTGATGGGAAGGTTGTGGGTGAAGGCAAGATGGGAGAATTGTATGCTGGTGGGCCTAACCTAGCTAAAGGCTATGTTGGTGGTGCACAGCCTGATAAATTCATCCCAAACACACACTCAGAGGATTCAGGTGAGCTGACATCCTCATATTGTTGCTGTTCTCATGTGTTATGTCACTTGTTTGTCAATATTGAGGGCACACTGCTCTATTCCTATCCAGTTCTGTCATCTGATTATTCATATTAAGGGCAGATTTCTCTTTTTCCATTGTGTAATTGCATTTCTTTTATCGGTATTATTTTACATCCTCACCATACGCTCTAGAGAATTCAGGGTTATATTTTTGCATTACCTGGTGCATTATGAGAAGGTTTTCTTAATTATATTTCCGTTGCAAATTCTTAGTTAGTGAGATATTCAATGTTTTCCGTGAGATCTTCTCTTCGAAAAATAAAGAATAGTTTGGTTTAAACAAGGTACTGTTTTTTGTCAATGTAGGTTAAGGTTTGGTTAGGTTGGATTACATTAATATAGAAGCCATCAAATGTTCTCTATGATCAAAAGTAGGGAGTTGGACGAAGAGCAGAGACAAGACGTAGACGTAAACTAACGCCATTATGGTGAAGATGTCAAATTTTACCCTTTTATCTATATTTAAGTCACACTTCACTGTTCCTATCTAGTTCTTTCATCTAATCACTTATATTCAGGACACACTCCTCTTTTTCTAACGTGTTCTTGCATTTCTTTTTATCTATATTTAAGGTAGTCATCTTTATTCCTATTGTGTTTTGCATTTCATTATTTATATTCAGGACAGGCTTCTATATTCCTATCCAGTTCTTCAATTTAGTTATCTATATGCATGGCGTGCTTTGATGGAAGAGTAGAGTTATCTATCAACACTTCGTTTTCTATGGACACTGTACGCTGTTCTCTACCCTGACGCCATTTTCTTTAGTACCTTTATTCAATCGTCTTTTTTGAGGGCCTAGTACAGCATTCATTATCAACACTTAGTTTTCTGTGGGTAATGTACACTGTTCTGTTCTGTATACCTGAACCATTTTCTTTAAACAGTGTGTGCTGTCCAGGTCCAGTATCCTTGCTCCGTTTTCTTTTGGCAGAGTACAATGTTCTGTATCGACACTTAGTTTTCTGTGGGCACTGTGCACTGTTCTGTATCCTTGAACCATTTTCTTTAACCAGAGTCTGCTGTCCAGTATCCTTCCTTCGTTTTCTTTGGTCAGAGTACAGTGTTCTTTATCGCACGGGGGACTACGCTAAGGTGGTGGACGGTGTGCTGGTGTTCGAGGGACGCGCTGACTCCCAGATCAAAGTGAGAGGACATCGCGTGGACATTAACGAGGTGCAGATGGCGGTGCAGAAGGTCAAGGGCGTGGAGAAGGTCACTATAATTTGCTACAAACCCGGCGAGGTGGATCAGGTGAGGAGGAAGTGGTTATGGGATGTAGAGCAGGTGAAGGAGGTGGAGGGGGAGGAAAGAGGAAATTAAAGGCTAAAAGATAGACAATATGGTAAAATTATATAGTAGAAGAAAGAGGAAGAAAAAGAGGAAAAAGGAAGAGGAAAAGAAGGAGGAAGAGGAAAGAGGAAGAGTAAGAGGAGGAGGAAGAGAAGGAGGAAGAGGAAGTCGAGGAGCTAGGAGGAGGGAGGAGGAGAAATAAGAGAACGACGACGAAGACGACAAGAAGGACGAGGAGATAATAGTAGTAGTAATAGGAGTAATAGTAGCAGTAGAAGTAGTAGACATAGTAGTAGTAGTAGTAGTAGTAGTAATAGTAACAAAAGTAACACTAACAACTGCAGTAACCACGTCTTCTCCCCCCTCCCCCCCCTCCCTATGCAGGCCCTCGTCGCCTTCTACACTAGTGACAACAACCTCACACCTGACCACCTCAAACACCAGCTGACCAGCCTCCTGCAACCCTACATGCAGCCCCAGGTAACCGTAGTAGTAGTAGTAGTAGTAGTAGTAGTAGTAGTAGTAGTAGTAGTAGTAATAGTAGAAGTAGAAGTAGTAGTAGTAGTAGTAGTAGTAGTAGTAGTAGTAGTAGTAATAGTAGAAGTAGTAGTAGTAATGAATGACGCGGTTAAATTTTTTGTTATTCATTCTGCATTCTTATAAATTATCTTCATCAACTACTACTACTACTACTACTACTACTACTACTACTACTAGTACTACTACTACTACTACTACTACTACTACTACTACTACTACTATTACTACTACTATTACCACTACTACTTTTACTTCTTACCTGAGGAACAAATCAAATCATGCAAACACTTACCTCAAAAATCTCCTTTCAATCTTCATCTGGTGGTGGTGGTGGTGGTGGTGGTGGTGGTAGTAATGGTGGTGGTGGTGGTGGTGGTGGTGGTGGTGGTGGTGGTAGTGGTGATGGTGGTGGTGGTGGTGGTGGTGGTAGTGGTGTTGGTGGTGATGGTGGTAGTGGTAACAGGTGTTTTCTCTCAGGTAATCTTCGTTGAAGACTTCCCATTGCTGGTAAATGGCAAGGTGGACAATCAGGAGCTGCTGGAGATGTACGAACGGCAGGCGGCAGGTAAGGAAGGAGGAGGAGGAGGAGGAGGAGGAGGAGGAGGAAAAAGAGGAGGAGGAGGAGGAGGAGGAGGAGGAGGAGAAGGAGGAGGAGGAGGAGGAGGAGGAGGAGGAGGAGGAGGAGGAGGAGGAGGAGGAGGAGGAGGAGGAGGAGGAGGAGTTAGATTATAGGAACAAATTTTAATAACCATTACCCATTTTATTCATTATCTATGTCAATTTTTTTTTCAAACTTTAAACCGATGAAACAGGAATATTGATAAGATGCAATGATATATCACCACCGCTCATTATCTCTCTACTTATCTATTTACTTATCTATCTACCTTACGTCATACACACATCCTTCAGGAGACCTCAGAGATGTCAAGATAGACGTGAAGGGGGTGGAGACTGAGGAGGAGGAGGCAGCAGCTCGCATCCTTCTATTAACCTTAGGCAGAGTGTTGGGTCCCGGTCTGGCTAAGGAGACAATACTCACACTCGACTCGAACTTCTTCCACGTGGGCGGCAACTCCTTGAACTCCATCCTGGCCGTTACCTCTCTCAAGGACCATGGCTACAGCGTCGGTAAGGCCCACGGATGATCGTAAGGCATGGTAGATGTTAGGTTTATATGGTAGGTGGTAGGTGTTAGGTGCACAGAAGCTGCCTTGTTGTGTAGGTCAACTGGCCTTTGTTTTTGCAGCCTCCTTATTTTCTTTGTTCTTATGTAGGGAAGGAAGACCTGGAGGGAGATATATATGATAGAGGTGTGTGTGTGTGTGTGTGTGTGAGTGTGTGTGTGTGTGTGTGTGTGTGTGTGTGTGTGTGTGTGTGTGTGTGTGTGTGTGTGTGTGTGTGTGTATGTGTATGTGTGTGTGTGTGTGTGTGTGTGTGTGTGTGTGTGTGTGTGTGTGTGTGTGTGTGTGTGTGTGTGTTGGTGTAAGATTCATGAAAAATGTAAAACGTAACCAGGTACTATTGTTTATTTAATGGAAGATGTAAATAGTGCAAGGAAGGCAAGTCTACAATCGATCAACATAGGTAATTGAAACAAAGAAATAAAACAATGTGACAAACAGCTAAACAAACACATACACGGACATACCAAACACTACACAAAAAAAAATGAAGACAATGCCAGTAAAACAGATAGACAGACAAAGATATACAAAGACAGACAGATAGAGACAAACTCAGCTCATCCCACACACTCACTCCCACTGGTCCTTCTGCAGGTGTGGGTGACTTTATAAAAGCAACATCTCTACGGGAGGTTCTACAGAACATGAAGAAAGTGACGGAGGAGGAGGAGGAAGTGGACGAGGAGACTGGTGGTGGTGGTGGGGTGTGTGTCCAGTTCAGGAAGAGAGGATACAAGTTGGCTACACTCGCCCATCACCACAAACAGCAAATCTTAGAGTGAGTGAGTGAGTGAGTGAGTAGTAGTAGTAGTAGTAGTAGTAGTAGTAGTAGTAGTAGTAGTAGTGTAGAAGTAGTAGTAGTAGTAGTAGTAGTAGTAGTAGTA
>JAXIVD010007641.1:0-15000 GCA_036785275.1 Cancer borealis
GGGCGAACAAAATTGGATCGATAGACATCCATGAATACAGAAAGAGGCGACACTAGACTGGTGCATAAATAGCGTTAAGAGGTATACATACAGACGAACTGCAACTCTTAAGGTTACTAATGTCAAGGCCAATGTGAGAGGGACGTAGAACAGTGTTGTGTTAGTGACGTGGCAAGCTAACAATGACCTGACGAGGGAAATATAACAGTTCCTCTTAAAGTAATGTTGGATCTCTTAAGATTGTTTACACCTTCACTTTGGAAATGAATGGTTTTCTGTTGCAGTAATTCAATGGTTACGTATGTGATAATGAAGTGACTGTATCGTTTACAGCTTAACATCAGGTTTATTATTCTTTGTGTAGTTATCTAATATCAGCAGTATAGGGGATAAGGATAGTTACAAAGCACATATAATTTACTTTGAAAGACGTGTATTTTGAAGACTAAGAGCAAGTTGAGAGGAAGGCGACTCCCGTCAGACTCCGTGGCTGTGAGGTTGGACTCTGCCTGCCTCACCCAACTCAACACTAGACCGCCCCCAACAACAGCCCCCGCAATGCACGCCCACACCTGAGGTTGGTAAACAAATTTTTTGGCTTTTGAATAAGGTCTTCCAATTCATCACACAAAGTCACATTAAACAAGGTGAAACGATAATGATAGTAACATGAAAAGTTATTAGAATGCATTAAGAACATAAAACAGTTATCTGAGAGATGCCAGCTGCAATTACCTCGGGGGAAAATATCTGAAGGAGAAGGAATGGTTTGATGATAATGTAAGGGGCGCTTGAAAAGATGATGACAGGGTCCTGACCGATGGCGACACTGAAGTCTACCACCTCCATCCTCTGGGAGTTTGGCAAGAAGTCCACCGCGCCGATGTCCGCCTCCTGCAGGAATTAGTGGTGAGGTGTAGTTATCCACGGCCAGAAGTGCTCCTTGTGTGCAGGCAGAAAGAACGGGAGTTAGGTAGAGTTAAGAAGATATTACACATCTACCTGTCCTTCGACCGTCCAGCCATGGGTGAAATTTGTTTCTATATATGAATAATTACGTCATGTCCACCCGCGAACCTTCCGTCTTCGATTGGGCTCGACACGGTGGTGTTACACGTTGTGGATGAGGTTATTAATATGTTGAATAAATCTTATTGTTTAGATTTAATCATTTTGTTGATATGGAACGTTGTTTCTATTAATATATATGTAATATTGTTACGCAGGAGGTTTAAGCGTTTGTTTGGTCATATATTATTCCTGTTATTATGTAATTTACGAGCACATCATCGACTGGACGAAGGCAACCCATTCCCTTGGCTCACCTCAACCCATGGGGAAGGGAACGCAATGAGACCCGGCACCTGGGCAGGCTTATATTATTTTATCAGTCTATTAGCTATGATTGGCTAACGAACGGGTCTTCCTGTGCTTGAGACGATTTGTTTGTTGACAGTACCTTGTCAAAACAAATTCAAGCCGTGAAATAATGCTCTGGGTCTTGTCCGATGTACCGGCATGTTTTATCTTGGACGTATCAATTGAAATAGTGGGATCAATGGTATAAATAAAGTTACCATGCAAAATACGCAGAGCTTTTCCTCCATACGTAACTACCAACATCACTGCACGAAAATACAAACTCACGCCTCTCACAACGACTCCTATCACCCCATTCCAGGTCCCGGTGGCGTCCTTGGTGCCTGCACCTCGGGTCAGAATCAGGATTCCGGTTGCGTTGAGCCCCTCCATCACAATCTTCAAGATGTCAGCCAGGTAGCCTCGGGCGTCCCTCATGTCGGTGCTGACTCTGTTCTCAATGGTTCCTGCTTTCTGTTGGTCAAGGTAATAATGTTCTTTTGTTATTCTTACCTTTCTTTTTTCTAAAAACGAATTGTGTCAGATACCCAACACTAAACATTTAAAAGTGTTTTATGGATAAAATGTTTTCGATATATTTTGAAAATGAATTACCTTTGTAGAAATTCAGTAATAATTCTTAATGATATGTTCTACAAGGACACAAAGGACACTGCAGCTCACACTTCTAACATCCTGCTGTCCTGCATCTCACATACATTTCTGAAATGTGTGGAGTCAGGAAAGAAGGGACGACTTACCTGTGAGAAAGCGATGTAAATGTTCCCTCCTTGGTAATCGTAGGAGCGTGAGGGCCAAAGAGGCTGGAAGAGGATGAGATTGTAAGTGACGTAGGATCCCACTAATGTTAACTCCCATGACCAGTCGCGTCGTAGCTGCATCCCGCCCACATACACCCGCCTCCTGCGACGCCGTCAAATTATCCATGATAGAACAGAACACTGTTGCAAAAGTACATGGTTCACACTGGGATTATAAAATACAAAATAGCAATGATTAATCCCAAAGCCTCTACATAATGATGAATAAGCCTAAGGCCTCTTCATTAATTTACACAGCCACATATAACAAGCACCTCATGGCTTTGATAGCAGATCTCGAAGAATTACTGAGGAAGGGAATGCTCCTTGGTGATGAAGACGATGACAGTGAGGAAACGTGGTCTTGTTCCTCCATTAGTAAGACACCCTTGAACATGCCCTTAGTGAGGCGATTCACCACCTCTGTCACGTTTTTGAAGGTGAGGTTGGAGGGACGTTCAGGTGTTCCATTACGGGCTAGCTGTGCGGTGTTGCTGAGCAGAGTGACCACCCACACCCATGAGGTTTTCTGACGGGGAAATGCATGTGTGAAAGAAGACACAAATCACATCAATCAATATTAACATCAATCATTTGCACACCACTTTTAAGCCATCGTCCTTTTGCCTTCTGTAGAAGCTCGTATCCATTTCATTCAAGATATTACTCAGATCTTGGACTGTCATTCCCTGAGCTGCTGCATCTGCTGCCCGTTGTGCTGAGCCAAACCTCATAGTGAAGAACATACTCATAATGAAGAACATACTCGTATATAAGAATAAAACAGCATAATGAATCTCAACAGCCAAAAAGCTGAACAATGCAGTAAAGGTGAATCATTTACCTGGGCGTGAAGTTTGTTTGCCTCCATCATGTGACTCGCCTGAGGGAGGAACACGAGCAAGGAACAATGTCAAGCCTCGCTGTTATAATCAAGGATACTATTTCACTACCTCAGTATCTCACATCTGGTCTGATAATTCTTTCTATCATATATTTTACCTAACTACGCAAGTTATGCTGCAAGTTATGCTGTTTTGAAACGCATATGATTTAGTATTCTAAAAAAAAACATAGAAATGTTTCATCTGGCAAGTGTTTAATGAATGTAGAAATTATTATTTATGAAAACTATATAATTCAAACCCAAAACATATTGCTCACACACACACACACACACACACACACACACACACACACACACACACACACACACACACACACACACACACACACACACACACACACACACACACACACACAGTAACGGTGATATGGTGGTATGGTCTTACATGTGAAATCATATGAGTAATCCACGTCAGATTCCCAATCAGCATGTGTTGTGAGGCGGTGCCGTAGGGTATGCGTTCAAAGGTCTTCTTCCAACGCTCTGCAGAGGACAACAGTCTGGCGCCCAGTCCGCTCCTCTCCAAGGCACTCAGCAAACAGTCGTCTGACGCACAGATAGAAACATAACAAAGTAGAGTGAATACAATCTTGCAATGTGTTGGGGTAAATCCACAATGCCAACGAAAACTTTTAATACTTATGGTGACTGGGTTCCAAGTATAACAATGAGTAATGCTAGAATTATTATGATTGAGTGGATTTACTTGGTCTACCCTGGAACACGACGTAGAATCCTTTGAGGGGGGTAGTGGAAGCTACCTGAACCGTGGCGTCAAGCAGCTCTCCACTCAGAAAGGAATTGTGGCACTTCGCGGCCACTCCACCACTCCCACGCACTCCTGAAAAGTAGGTTTATTACACAAGAATGTTTGAATTTTTATGACTACTTATCATTACCGTTATAAGTTCAGTATCTTCACAGCATCCTTACCTTGTGCTATCAGGAGCGAGATGAACAGAACACTCCTAGGCCACATCCTGCTGCTGTGTGACTATGATCTTTCTACCTTCTTGTCACTAATACTGTGTCACCTGTTTGCATAATCTTGAAAAAGTCTGGGAAAAAAAAGAGCACGAAATATCAAGGTGCCAAACGTAGGTGAGTGGTTTTTTTTTCACCCACACATTTATTATTTTATACTCAATCTGTGCGTCTTTTCTTTCTATTTTAAATCTTGTCAAAATTTTTTTTATGCATCTTTTACAATCTAAGGTTTAGCTGATAAGAGAGGAAAGGAAAAGAACTAAAAGGAGGAGAGAAAGGAAAGGAAAGGAAAGGAAAGAAGAGGAGAGGAACCGATAAGAGATGAAAGGACAAGCAAAAGAAAGAGGGATGTAAATAGAAAAAAAGGTAAGAAATAAGGATGAAAATAAAAGAAACAGGACGAAAAGGAAGGCAAATAAACAAGATAATTGAACGAAAAAACGAAAATTGGAAAATGAAATAAAAAAAATTATACTTACTTAGTCTGTTCTCTATCTACGTATTGTATTGAAGAGACAAAAGGATAGAAAACAAACATTTATCGCGGCACAGACAATCATTTTCAGTGTGTGAACGATTTTTCTATCTCTTTCTCTGTCTCTTTCTCTATGTCTGTCTATCTTTCACTCTTCCACCTCACCACACGCTACACTAAAGTTATTTCACGCAAGTTCACCGTTCACCCAATTTTATTTTGTACAATATAGTAATCAGGGAGGGAGGGAGGGAGGGAGGGAGGGAGGGGGTAGGTGACACGAAATGCAAAATTATACATTGCCAATTCATACGAAAATAGTGTGTTGCTGCAAAAAATGAAACACAGTCCTGATGATTTATGAATAATTGGAAGATGAACATTAGAGATAGTGTGGTTCTCTCTCTCTCTCTCTCTCTCTCTCTCTCTCTCTCTCTCTCTCTCTCTCTCTCTCTCTCTCTCTCTCTCTCTCTCTCTCTCTCTCTCTCTCTCTCTCTCTCTGGAGGTAAGAAGGGAAAGGAAGGAGTTTAGGAGGGGTAGGAGTCAGACTGTCTAACACACACACACACACACACACACACACACACACACACACACACACACACACACACACAGTTTAGAACCTACTTTATTGTTCTTGATTTCTATATTAGTTGAAAATAGACTGATTTTTCAGATCACTCCGAGAATAACCAATTTTTATAAACACTGCAAAGCTCACAATAGTCCAAAGACAGTGGCGGAAGTGGAACTGATGCCTCATTATGTTGTTATGGTTGTTACCTCTCTCTCTCTCTCTCTCTCTCTCTCTCTCTCTCTCTCTCTCTCTCTCTCTCTCTCTCTCTCTCTCTCTCTTTCTCTCGTTATAAATGAATACTTTAATAATAAGAGAAAGAGAGAAAGAGTAATAGCAATAATAAGGATAATAATAATGATAATAATAATAATAATTCGAGTACGACAATTAACACACTGGTAGGATGTCGACATTTGGATAGTGGGCAGTGTTTGAGCGACTGAGCGTTGTCCTGATGCCTCCTCGTCTTAAGCAGAGTCCCGTCAGTATTTATTGTAAAAAATCGTGTGTATCATTCCACTCCGACAGTCTGCATGCATATCAACGTGTAAATAAAGCATTGAGGAATAAGAATAAGCAAAGAAAAATGCGAAGATTAAGAAAATAAAGGAGATAAGGGAAAGTGCTGAAAGCTCCTTTCTGGCAGAGGTGATGTGCTTCTTGAAATCTGAAGCACATTTCAACTGATCTGCGGTAAGTCTTATGTACTTCATCGATTTTTGTTCATCGAAAACATTTGCTATCTTATAAATAAACATAACATAACAAAACCTAAATTGGGTAAAATTTTACATCTTCACCAGAATGCACCTGGATATAAACAACACACTTCGTATAGTTATATCTATTACGAATGATTTTTACATTAATTTCCGTCGTAAATACATATATAATGAGATATTTTCATCACCCCCAAGCCTGGGGACCTGTGTGAATGCGTTGTTCCTGGGGGGATGGGGAAGAGGAAATACAATGATTTACACTATAAACAAGATGCCAGAATCACTAACATAACCAAACAATTACTTATTGACGAACGCGCAATGCACTGATGGTCACAAAACCTAGCGTGTGGCTAAGAAAAATAAAGGGTTTGCACCTCGGCTAGCTCCCGATTTTTGGTCATCGAAAACATTTGATATCTTCTAAATTAATATACCATAATAAAATCTAAATTAACCAAACCTTAACCTATATTTACAAATAACAGAACCTTGTTCAAACCAAACTAAACTTTACCTTATTCCCGAAAAGAAGGTCTCACGGAAAACATTGCACATCTCAGAAACTAAGAATTTGCGGCGGAAATATAATTAAGAAAACTTTCTCAGAATGCGTCTAGCTGATAATGTAAAAATACAAATCAGAATTCTCTAGAGCATTCAGGTGAAGATGTAAAATAATACCATTATTATTTATGTATTTAAGTTTCCTTACAAAATCTTTTTACTTCTAATGGGTTTGTTTCCTTACAAAATTATTAATATGAACGTATGTGGAAGCAAAGAATTATGAAAATGGAGATTTATTGACTAGGGGTAATACTATAGAAGATCAATCTGTTAATGTATGCTGTATGTATAAGGAAACGAGAATAATTTCGTTTTAATTTCGTTTACTGCCGTTCCCTTAGCATACAGTCTTATCATACCCAGTGGATTTGTGGCATCATATAGTGCAATGATTCCCAAATAAGTTATACCATTGGGGTAATTTAACATTCAGCATTTAGGAAAGCTTAGGTGAAAGGAGAAAAAAAACATTGAATATAAACACAAATATTTAGGTGTATCATATTCATAAAGTTATAATATTGTGTATGATGATTTATTTTTGTATTATTTTTTTTTTTATAAATCTTTTACCCATGGTGCCGGTAGGCTTCTTGAAGACCTTAGATGGTTGGTCTCCGCCTGTTAGTAGCGCAGGTTAGATTTTTAAAGTGACGCCTTGTTTCTTCTTCTTGATAGGCTCATGCTGCCAGCGGAAGCTCCTCACGCATATAACGTTGCAGTCTCGGCGAGGATGGTGTTATGGCAGCATGTGTGTGATCTTAGGCCACTCAGTGGTAGTAACGTAGAAAAGTGGCCAGCCCGTGCTGAGGCTTGAACGTGGGACCCTGAGCTGCTATGCCCGACCGCTAGCCACTAGACCACCGCCTCCTCACAATAGTTATGTTTATTGCACATTAACCTCAGTGTGTAACTAATACTATCAAAATGTTGTGGTGGTAACGGTTGTTGCTAAGCATGTTTGGCTAAGTAGGAACTGCTAATATAGTGTATCTATGCCTGTACGGGTTAATGTCTAAATACTTGTAGGTGAGGTCAGGTTGGGGAGGCAGTGGCCTAGTGGCTAGTGGTCGGGCATACCAACTTAGATTCCTGCGTTCAAGCCCTGGTACGGACTGGCCAGTTTTCTTTACTACTACTGCCGAATGGCCTAAGATCACCCACATGCTGCCATAACACTATCCTCGATGGGACTGCAAAGCTATATGGGCGAGGAACTTCTGCTGGCAGCATGAGCCTCTCTATATGTAACGAGGTGTCACTTAAAAAACCTAACCCGCACTACTAACGGGTGGAGGCTGACCATCTAAGGCAGGGACGGGCAACTTTTTCAGAGTGAGGGACGGATGAGACTTTTGGAAGCAGGCCGTGGGCTGGAGTGACAAACGAAATCCCCAAAGTGACTATATATTTATACACAATGCATTGTACAAGAATTTTATTGAAAAACATACAAATCAGTGAGAAGGCTGGTGCTGCTTGCCATGAAGAAGAGTTTCAATGTCCGGCTCGATGAATGAGATAGACAACAGAAGAATGTCATTGAGGTGGCGGTCCGAGAGTTGGGAACAAAGGTGAGACTTCGTGTACTACTACATTTTGGAGAAGAACTGTTCGCAACAATAGGTGCTGCCAAACATGGCCACTATGCCTTGAATATCCGCAATGTATTTTGAAAAATTGTTAGAAGGGAGGATGAGGTCGTGGAAAAAGGACAATGGAGAAGAGGTGCGGAACTTCGCCTTCAGTTTATCGTTGTGCTACAGCTCCACCAACTCCATCTGCAGCGAGACAGGGGCTTCGTCCACGGGCAAGTCAAAGGGGGCGGTGAAAAGATTGAAGTCCGCAGCTAGCGCCTTGACGTCTGTGTAACGGGAGGCAAATTCCTCCCGCAGAGAGGCGACGACACTAATGCAAGTGTCCAAGTCCATGTTGTCAGGGACACAAGCACCAAGGCGAGGAAAATGCACAAACTGACCAATAGCCAACTGAGCCTCCCACAAGCGCAGCTTAACCTGGAAGGCAATGATGTGCGCGTGCATGTCTGTCACGAGAGTTTCTTTGCCTTGCAGCTTCACATTGAGGGCATTCAGGTGTGTGGTGATGTCCATGAGCAGGGCCAAGCGAGCGAGCCATCGCGTGTCGGAGAAGTGATCAGCGTGGGGAAGGTTCTGACGGAAGAAGTTGGCGATCTCCTGCTGCAGGTCGCACACACGGGACAGGCAACATGACCTCACCCAAGAATTACCAGAAGGGATTAATGCTCAGGGACATAGCTCGTCTCACCACTATAGAGATAGAGCGAGAGAAAGTTTCGCGGGCCGGATGCAATATTAATGCCGAGCAGGGTGGCGGGCCGGATGCTAGGCCTTCGCCTGCTGGAGGTTGCTCGCCCCTGATCTAAGGCCTCCATTATGCCTACTGGCACCACGGGTAAAAGATAAAAAAAAAAAAAGGTTAGATTTAGTTAGGTTAATAAAAAAAGTGTTACCGGAAAGCGGACCAAACAAACAATAACATGGTGGGTCTCTGACTGGTGCATTTCCTTCTATGGGATGGTGAAGATAGTTTTGGTCATATTATGGTAATTCATCTCAACAACAAATGTGGCTTCTAAACACTTTTATCGTTAATTTGTAGAAAGAGATTGTCAAAACGTGCCTTTTTTCAAAATTTACCATCCAATGTTTCTTTTTCTTGATTTCTTTTCTTCTATAAATTATTTTTGGCTTAGACATAATGATAAAGATACCGATACCTTGTAAGACATTAGTAGCTGCCAGGAGAAGCTTGAGTTGTTAGTAAAACATGGCGTTCACCAAGCTTAGCACTTGCACTGATGCCTGGTGGTGAGTATGAAAATCTTTTGAAGATTACCCTATGACAACACAGTATCCAGACATCAGCCTATCATGTTTCAGTATTGCATGTACCCTATCACATGAGCAGAGGCTTGAATTTTAGTTATGTAATTTAGTCGTTCTTCAGTTCCAATGTAGAAAGGTGTGCTTGTGCCCTGAACCCCTTGGAGGCTGTAAAACAATTTTAACACCATGTAAAAATCTCCACTGAACTTTTTTATGGCAGTAGAGTCCTCTGACTGGCAAATGCCCAGTATTTATTATGTACGAAGGACATAGTGGCAATACGTGTACTCTCTACCCTTTGAGTGCCGGGTGGCTTGGCTTATGGCCTTATGGTTGCGAGTTTAATCCTGGCTCATGGCAGCTTTTTGATGAGAGTGGTAGGGCTCTTGTTATCCCTAGCAAAATTATATGGTGTATAGTTACCTATTTATGGGGTATTATTTAACCACTTATTTCAACCGACCCTAGAGACCTTTCTCAAGTCAGCGCACCAATATTATTTGAGAACCTCTGTGAATTAAATGTTAAATTTAGGTTAGATTTGGAAAGGTGAATTCAATTAAGGTCGACTTAAGTTTCATAGGTTAGGTTAGAAAAGGTTAAATTTAGTTTTAAAGTCTAGTTTTAAAATAAATGAAAAGAGGCAATGGGTGGCCAGAAAATTTTTTTTTTGAAAGAGAATAAGATTTTCTGATATTTTTGACATTCTTCGTTTGATTGTAGACTATTTGTACTGCTGAAATCTCGCTCTGATATGTCGCGACCCAAAAACCTGGTTTCCCACAGGTCCTCCAAGTTTGTGGGGCTGGTGGTGACACAAGTGTCTTGCCCCATAAATAAATCCCCAAATCAGTAAAATCAAATCATAACACTCCAGTAAAACGACTTTTATTTCAAAGATTACTTGAATCTTTTTCTGAAAATTAATCAAACTTAAATGAACTAACAAATTTCAAATGGAAGAAAAAAGTTAAATATTTCCTTTATTGTTATTCCTATTTTTGGTGTTGTTCTTCCTTCCATAAATACCTTTTTTGTTCATCTGAATTTTTTGAGGTGTCTTTTGTTTTGCAAATGAATAATAACCATAATATGACAATGGCTAGAATGAATTGAGGAATATTACAGGGAAGTCCATGCATGTATGAGGGTGGTTAGAGAGGTCAGTGAAAGTTTTTTTATAGGAGTGGAAATAAGGCAAGGATGTGTGATTTTGCCATGGCTGTTTTATATTTCTATGGATGGATGTACCAGATAAATGAAAGCTAAAGTGTGGAATGTAGGTGCAAGACTAAAGATCAATGGACTAGGTTAGGCTGGTAGTGGTATGCCTGTTTACAAATGTTAATGTGTTGTTTGTAGAGAATGAAGACACACTTGAGAAGGCCATGGATCAATTTTATAGTGTATACACAAGAATGAAGCTAAAACTGAATGCTGGGAAAAGTAGGATGATGATTTTTGAAAGGAGAGGAGAGTGATGGATTATAATACACTTTATAAGGTGTGTGTGTCAACAACAGGAATGTGTGAGCGACTCCCAAGGAGGAGAGAGAACGGAGAATGGCTGTTTGATATTTTTATGAATCTGCGTACGAGAGAAATGAAAGCTAAAATGTGGACTGTAGGTGCAAGATTGAATAATGGAATGAATTGGGTGATAGTGGCATGTCTGTTTGCAGATGACACTGTTTGTAGATAGTGAGGAGAAACTTCAGAGAGTGATGGATGAATTGTATGTATGAGAAGGAAGCTGAAAGTGAATGATGGGAAAAAGTAAGGTGATGGTTTTTGAAAGAGGGAAGCAGAAATGGTTGACTTTAGTATGCCTTATAGGATGAGTGTGCTAGCAGTAGGAAGGTGTGAGGTACTTTTAGGAGAAAGAATTGAGGAATTGAAAGAGTAAGCATTAGAATGTAAATGAATAGATGTGGAAATTATGAAAGTGATAGAGAACAAAATGGTTTGCAAAGATATGAGGGAATAAAATTTATTTGCAGTACTCTAAAGCCAACTTTACTTAATTTCTCTTATATCACATCATTCATAATAGCATCCACGCTTACATAACATTGAAGTCATATTGTAATTGAATGGTCATGATTGTAATAAAGAAAAGGAAAACTGTTTGGTCAAATTTATATTTAAGAATTTTCTCAATCAGTTCTCCCAGTCTAACCTGTCGCATATAAAAGAGAACTTGGGAAGACTGCACATGCTCGTTTAGATCTGATGAGTAAAATTTTTCACAACAATTGTTAACTGAGAGGAATTGCAGCAGCTGTATGTGACAACACAGAATAGGTGACTGTAGTGTGGTAGGCTATAAGACTAGGCTACGTGCAGAGTTTATCTAAAGAATTTATTGTTGGGAATTCAATTCGTACTGTTAATTGTGACTTTATTCTTGCCATTATACTGTGGTAGCAAAGGATAACAGTTACTTGTTGTATCATCTATTTCTGTTGTAAATGACGAATGAAATTTTGTGAAAACCAAAAAATGTATTGTTATTTTTTTTAATTCAGTGAATACACCTATCAAATGGCACTGAAATGAAGTCTGCACCTCACATGTTATGTAATGCGATTCTGGGGTACTTTGGGTGTGGCCATCTTCTTAATGGGTCTTCCCACCATAATTTTTTTGCTTAAGTTAATTTTTCTGACTACTATGGTGTGATAGTTTGTAATGAATTAAATTTCAACTGTGCACCTTTCATGTTGAATAAAAGTTTAATTATCACTAATTAACATTGTTCTTAATTAGCTATTCCACCAAAGAAAAGATTCTTAAGTTGGGTTTTTATATTCACTGAATACACCACCATCAAATGTCACTGAAATTAAGTCTGCACCTCGCATGTTATATAATGTCATTTTTGGGCGTATTTTGGACGTGGTCCCTAGCCACGCCCACCACCTGCGAAACTTAAGAATTGGGTTTCTAGGCTTTCCTGACCCTGACAAACATTGCTGGTACTCCAAACCTTCTGCACTATTCATGTTGAATAAAAGTCCTGGACTAACTAGTATATTTAATTTTTACTTCACATTCAAGAAAATTCATGATAGTCTAATAGTTATTTTTTTCACTTTGTTCTTTATGTATGTATAGCTGTGTCACTATGTAGGTCAGCGATATAACCATCTCCTCAGAAGTTTTATATGGTTAGGCGTAGTGGTCAGTCATTATACGTGAACAATGATCATGATATCGGAAAAGGATGAGATAAAAAAACCCATTGTTTAGGAGGCATAATAAATAGATATGTGGCTGGGTACCATAGTTGAATTTTACTTGTACGTGCTGTAGTCAGAGCCTTGACTGCTATGGAATGAGAACACCGTTAATTGATGTTAAATGTTTATGTAATAACGGATATAGAACCTGCTGAGTAAATATAAATGCAGGGGAAACTATAAAAAAACAATGTAATGAGAATATATGACATAAATGTAAGATAGATAATTGATAGCTTGTGTGTGTTCCAGGGAAAACAGTTTCGCGAACTAACGCAATTGGACAGCGTTTTTACCTCGCAGAACTTTCTTCAAGCTGTGAGTTCACCTCTTCATTTGGGTGAGTGTCTCGGGAATGTAGTCTCTTAGAGTACACATCTATCTGAGTATATACCCAAAGCAAGTATTGGTTGATGTGTACAACCGTACATTGCTATTTGATTAGCGAGGTTGAATATATTTTTTCAATAAGTATGGTACTATATTGGATTAAATGTACATTCTTACAAAACTATGTGCTTATCTAATATTCCTTCTCTACTTTTCAGGTAAGTACCATTCATATACCATCGAGGGATAGAGGGAGCACCAGTAAACGGTATGTCAAAATTATTTATGTGTACATTTCCTGCTTCAGTGTGTTACGCAGCCGGTATTTTTGTTTGTTTTGTGATGTATTGTTACTGCTTTTTTGAGAACGCAAGGAAATACAAGGCTATTTATGCGATAGCAGCCCCATGCTTTCTCTGCCCCTTTTCTACCCGGTGAGATAGCAGGACGAAAACCTTCAGTTGTAGAGGTAATGTTGCAACTCCATAGATTTTACCTTCGTGTCGCGGTATTCCTAGTCGAGTCGACTAGTTGACATTAACGCACAATATTGGAACCTTCGGGCGGG
Source organism: Cancer borealis (assembly GCA_036785275.1). Lineage (NCBI taxonomy): Eukaryota > Metazoa > Arthropoda > Malacostraca > Decapoda > Cancridae > Cancer > Cancer borealis. The sequence goes on from JAXIVD010007641.1 coordinate 13,426, forward strand.
CATCCTCACCCGAAGTCTTGGTCTTGATGTGGCCAACAATGTTTGCTGTTAATAATGATCGTTATTTCCAATTAAAAGACTCCATATATTTGAAAGATACTGAATTATTGAAACGAAAAATATTGATGTGGCTTGAAGATGCTCCAGAACACTAAAATACAAGAGTACACCACCATTAATATGCTGCCCTTGCTGCACTGAGCTCGACACCGCGCACACTCACTCCATCTACTCACAGGAGCCTACTACAGTCCCTTTAAAAGGTAAAAGGTAAGGTTGCATGAGTTTCAGTTCTGGTATCCATCAATGAAGATGCTCTCCAGAACGTCAGCCAGGCCCCACTGTGGTGGGAGTCGATATCGTAATAAGGGATAAAATATTAATACTTAATCATGATTATTGAAACTAATTTTCAAAAGAGCTAGCTTGTCATTGCCTCCGCTCGGAATGGAGAGTCTTCAATTCTGTATTCTCCAAAATTTGACTACTTTACAATGCAATCTTTGACAACTTTCCCAGTGGTGAAGAATAGCAATATTTGTGACTTTTTTTAGATGTTAAAATTTAAAATCCAGTTACGTTTCAGGTATTTGTGCCCAATTTCAAACAAATTGTGCAAATGGCCCGATCGGCTCTGATTCCACACAGTTAATCGCAAGGACTTCTTCAGTTTTCATATAAAGATTCCGACAAAGTTGTCTCGCCAACCTTTGCTAATAGCACAGCTGGTAGTAATGTTGCAGAAAACAACACACCAAAATACCAAATAGGAGTCGGTAGGACCCGCCCAACACCGTGCTTAGGGAGAACAAAGCTAGTATCGCCATGCTGCCGGTCATCAGTTGCCTCGTAGTAGAGCGCTGTAATCGAGATGCCGACATACCTGTTAATAAGCACACTGAGCTGTTGCCTTGCCTCCACACTGCACAATTCACAGTGCGAGGCACTACAACCTTAGTACTATCGGTACACCATTTGCGGCAGCCCTTCTGCTACTGGCGTTTGCGCGAGGAATGCACCATCTGTGCGACATAAAAATTGATTGTGAATAGTAACACTGAATATTACCTGGAGTATAATTATCACCCTTTCAAACCACGAACATTGGTGTTGCTGTGACCATGAGGTTAGCGATCTTGAACAGGAGGGGCACAACACTCATGAAAATGAATTCATACTGGTTACAGTAGCAGACACAAAGACGATTTCAACCAAAGTAGTTACATATATGATAGTGAAATATAATATCTTACCATGTGATGAGATGAGCTCTATGTCAGAACTGTAGTTTTTGAAGCGTCAGGAGTACAAACACAGGTCCCACAGTAGACTTAGTGTCCTAGAATAGGTAAACAATTATGGAATTATCGACCTCAATCTTGATTTGGTATCGTCACGAAATTGTGGGGATCGTTATGTTGAGGTCTTAGAATATGGGTCTGATTTTTTTGTAATTCAACAAACCGTGTTACTGTCATACGGTGATATTTAAATTTGAGTTATTTTATTGAAAGATAGGCAGCATTAACCCTGTTTGCTGCGCCTATTTAAAACTTGGTATTGTTAGTCACCGCA
>JAXIVD010007642.1:0-12500 GCA_036785275.1 Cancer borealis
GCGCGTTTTTTTTATCAATCATCCTTCTTTTAATGTATATTCTAAGTCGAAGAATGCCTCTTGAATAAACCGTTATTATCATTATTATTTTTATCATTATTACTATTGTTATTTTTATTAATATTGTTTTATTTTTATTGTGTTTATTATTATTAATATTATTATGATTATTATTATTAATTTTTTTTTTTTTATTATTATTATCATTATTTTTGTTATTATTATTATTACTATTATTACTATTATTATTACTATTATTATTAATATTATTATTAATATTATTTATATTATTCTATATTTTAAAATTTTAGTAATAGAAAATATGAAAAAAACAGAACTATTATATGTATCTATGTATTTCTTGACATAATAATTAGGCTGTGGTTGTATTTTGGTAAGTGTGGCAACAAAGCGTGAAGGTACTAGTACCTTTACACTCATCACGCATCACGCTGCACAGGTAAGGCTGAAAGTGTCTTTAGTCGCGCGTCAGGGATGGACACTCATTTCTTATTAGAAATTAGATTTCAGCATTTCCACTTCACCTCACCTCAAAAAGACGGCCTTCACAGCAGGAACCACGAAAAATACCACAGTGACGGCCCGCACACCAGTCACTATTGAAACACAACACAGTGATGCACCATTGAAATAGAACTCAATGACAACCCACACACAAGGCAACACTGAAACACAACACAGTTACTGCTAAAACACAAGCACCACTGGAAAAAAAAAAAAGCGTAAGCAAACACACCAGGCACCTCTAAAACACAACACACTGACAGCCCGTACACCAGGGTCCATTGAAACACAACACAATGAGGCTCTCCACACCAGGCACCACTGAAACACAACACAGTGACACCCCACACACCAGGCAACACTGAAGCAAAACACAGTGACGGGCTACACACCAGGCACCACTGAAATATATGACAGTGATGGCCCGAACACCAGGCACCACTGAAATAAAACACAGTTACGGCCCATACACCAGGCACCACCAAAACACAACAAAGTGACGGCCAATACACCAGGTACCGCTGAAACAAAACACAGTGACGGTCCAGACACCAGGCACCTCTAAAACACAACAGAGTGACGGCCGTCACACCAGGCACCACTGAAACACAACACAGTGACGCCCTTCACACCCGGCACCACTGAAAGACAAGACAGTGACAGTCCACGCACCAAGAACCACTGAAACACAATACGGTGACGGCCCACGCACCAGTCACCACTGCAACACAACACAGTGACGGCCTTTACACCAGGCACCACTGAAACACAACACAGTGACGGACCACACACCAGCCAGCACTGAAACACAACGCAATTACGCCCCACTCACCAGGAGCCACTGAAACACAACACAGTTACAGCCCAAACACCATGCACCAATGAAATACAAAATAGTGACGCCCAGCACACCAGGCACCACTGAAACAAAACACAGTGACGCCCCACTCACCAGGCGCCACTGAAACACAAAACAGTGACGGCCCACACACCATGCACCACTGAAACATAACACAGTGACTGACTTACCACCGGACACCACTGAAACACAACATAATGACGGTCCACACACCAGACACCACTGAAACACAACACAGTGACGGTCTTCACACCAGACTACCACTGAAACACAATACAGTGACAGCCCACATACCAGACACCACTGAAACACAGCACAGTGACGGTCCACACACTAAGCACCACTAAAACACCACACAGTCGCGCACTGCTCACCAGGCACTACTGAAACAAAAGACAGTGACGACCCACACTCTAGTCATCAATGAAACACAACACAGTGACGGCCCACACACCAGGAGCCACTGAAACACAATACAGTGACGGCCTTCACACCAGACACCATTGAAACACAACACAGTGACGGTCCAGATACCAGGCACCACTGAAACACTACACAGTCACGCACTGCTCACAAAGCACCACTGCATTAAAACACAGTGATGACCCACACTCCAGGCACCACTGAAACACAAGACATTGACGGTCCACACACCAGGCACCATTGAAACACAATACAGTGACGGCCCACACACCAGACACAACTGAAAAACCACACATTGACGGTTCACACACCAGGCTTCACTGAAATACAACACAGTTGCGGTTCACACACTAGGCACCACTAAAACACAATATAGTGACGGTCCAGACAACAGGCACCTCTGAAACACAACAGTGTGACGGCCCACACAACAGGCACCATTGAAATACAGCATAGTGGATGCTTGCAAACCAGGCACCACTAAAATACAATACAGTGACGGTACACTCACCAGGCACCACTGAAACACAACAGTGACGGCCTACACACCAGACACCATTGAAACACAACACAATGACGGCCCACACACCAGACACCACTGAAACACAGCACAATGACGGCCCACACACCAGACACCATTGAAAAACAATACTGTGACGGCATTCACACCAGCCACCACTGAAACACAACACAGTGACGGCCTACACACCAGGCACCACTGAAACACAACACAGTGACATCCCACACCAGCCATCACTGAAACATAACACAGTGACGGCCCACACACCAGGTACCACTGAAACACAACAGAGTGACGGTCCACTCACCAGGCACCACTGAAACACAATAGAGTGACGGCCTTCACACCAGGCACCATGGAAATACATCACAGTGACGGTCCAGACACCAGGCACCTCTGAAACACAACAGAATGACGGCCCTCACACCAGGCACCACTGAAATACAACACAGTAACTGCTTGCGAACCAGACACCACTGAAACACAACACAGTGACGGCCCACTCACCAGGCACTACTGAAATACAGCACAGTGACGGCGTACACACCAAGCACCACTGAAACATAACACAGTGACGGCTCACACTCCAGGCAACACTGAAACACAACACAGTCACGCTCTGCTCACCAGGCACCACTGAAACAAAACACAGTTACGACTCACACTCCAGGCACCACTGAAACACAACGCAGTGACGGCCCACTCACCAGGCATTATTGAAACACAATACAGTGACAGCCTACACACCAGACACCATTGAACCACAACACAGTGACGGCCCACACACCAGGCACAACTGAAACACACCACAGTCACGGTTCACACACCAGGCATCACTGAAACACAATACAGTGATGACCTTCACACCAGGCACCATTAAAACACAACAGAGTGGCGGTCCAGACACCAGGCACCTCTGAAACACAACAGTGTGACGGCCCACACACCAGTCACCACTGAAATACAACACAGTGGATGCTTGCAAACCAGGCAGCACTGAAATACAACACAGTGACGGCCCACTCACCAGGCACCACTGAAACACAACACAGTGACGGGCCACACACCAGGCACCACTGAAACACAACATAGTGACGGCCCACACACCAGGCACCATTGGAACACAATACGGTGATGGCCTTCACACCAGGCACCACTGAAACACAACGCAGTGACGGCCCACACACTAGGCACCACTGAAACACAACACAGTGACATCTCACACCAGGCATCACTGAAACATAACACAGTGACGGCCCACTCACCAGGCACCACTGAAACACAACACAGTGACGGCCCACACACCAGGCACCACTGAAATACTACACAGTGGATGCCTGCAAACCAGACACCACTGAAACACAATAGAGTGATGGGCTTCACACTAGGCACCTTGGAAACACAACACAGTATCGGCCCACACACCAGGCACTATGGAAATACAACACAGTGACGGGCCAGACATCATGCACCTCTGAAACACAACAGAATGACAGCCCATACACCAGGCACCACTGAAATACAACACAGTAACTGCTTGAAAACCAGGCACCACTGAAACACAACACAGTGACGGCCCACTCACCAGGCACCACTGAAATACAACACAGTGACGGTCAACAAACCAGGCACCACTGAAACACAACACAGTGATGGCTCACACTCCAGGCACCACTGAAACACATTACGGTGATGGCACACACACCAGGATACCAGGCACCACTGAAACGCAACACAGTCACGCACTGCTCACCAGGCACCACTGAAACACAACTCAGTGACGGCCCACTCTCCAGGCACCATTGAATGTGCCTGACGGCTTACACACCAGGCATCACTGAAACACATTACAGTGACGGTCCATACACCAGGTATCACTGAAACACAACACAGTGACGTCCCGCACACCAGGCACCATTGGAATACAACACAGGATGTGTGTGTGTGTGTGTGTGTGTGTATGTGTGTGTGTGTGTGTGTGTGTGTGTGTGTGTGTGTGTGTGTGTGTGTGTGTGTGTGTGTTTGTGTGTGTGTGTGTGTGTGTGTGTGTGTGTGTGTGTGTGTGTGTGTGTGTGTGTGTGTGTGTGTGTGTGTGTGTGTGTGTGTGTGTGTGTGTGTGTGTATGTGTGTGCGTGTGTGTGTGTGTATGTGTGTGTGTATGTGTGTGTGTGTGTGTGTGTGTGTGTGTGTGTGTGTGGGTGTGTGCGTGTGTGTTTGTGTACGTGTTTGTGTGTGTTTGTGTGTGTGTGTGTGTGTGTGTGTGTGTGTGTGTGTGTGTGTGTGTGTGTGTGTGTGTGTGTGTGTGTGTGTGTGTGTGTGTGTGTGTGTGTGTGTGTGTGTGTGTGTGTGTGTGTGTGTGTGTGTGTGTGTGTGTGTGTGTGTGTGTGTGTGTGTGTGTGTGTGTGTGTGTGGCTGGGGAGGGATACAGGGGCGCACTCTGGCGAATAGCAAGATGTTGAGCCGTGGTTTCAACTTCTTTCTATTTTATTTTTTTTACAATAAATGACATTAACTTTTCGAAGTGCTTTATACCTATATCTCCTCATCTTGCGTAAATATAATATGTAATGGAGACGAAGGCGATCATAAAGGTACACGGCGGCGGGTGTGTCGCACCTATTTGCAGAGGTGGGAGATCACCTGCGCTGTGTGAAAGGGGCCTTAGAGTGAGGAAAAGTAATGTGAGGTGCAGCCTGTGCCCTGCAATGACCGCGCCGCTTCTGTTGCCTCATGGCCTAAGTTTTCGGAATGATAGTTATTTCTTAAGTTGAGGTGTTTTTGTAAGTCCAACATCAGCTAAGATAATGAAATGATAGCTATGGATGCAATAAATTAAGCTGTAGATCCCGTTTCCACATTCATAAGATGGTTTGGGAAGGATACTTTATTAGCTGAGGTGCAGACTGTTAGAGGTGTGTCTGTGTGTGTGTGTGTGTGTGTGTGTGTGTGTGTGTGTGTGTGTGTGTGTGTGTGTGTGTGTGTGTGTGTGTGTGTGTGTGTGTGTGTGTGTGTGTGTGTGTGTGTGTGTGTGTGCACTAGGCTAGGCTGCAGCACATCAAGTTATCATTATGGTTCCTGGAGGACATTCACGTCATCACTTGTGTTGTCAGTGAGGCATATTAGGCCTATGCAAGGATATCAAAGTGGATATATGAAGGATTTGGTTTCAGTGACAAAATTCCAGTGTAATATTTCCTCCCAGGAGTCTGACAAGCGTGACAGCGGCTTCGTGCGCTTTCATCTCAGTAATTGGTACGCCTGTCAGCTGCCTATGTATGTACAATGTGACTTCATGGTTGTTTTTCCCTTTTAGTCATCGCTAGTTGCTTAAAAAATGTTCAGTCGTTCTATCCGCATCAGGGACTCGAGCTTCAGCTTATGGGCCGTATTGCTAGTCATTTCGGTTCCCGCAGATATTCAAATCTTTCCGACCTTCGGGTAGGTGGCCGCGTTTACGCATGTTGGTATTGCTAGTTCTTCTAAACCGAAGCTTAGCTCCGCCCTCTTTCAAGTCAAGTCATCTGTACCAACATATGCAACATTTATCATATTCCTTGGTACATATGCCTCTTTGACTAATGTGTTCTTGATTTTACGTCTATAATTAATAACTTATTCATAATAAAGCACATTTTTTTATGCATGGGTTTGTTTTACACTGTAAAGTATGTGTAATTCACTGTGGAGTCTGCTGCTGGTCTCTCTGAATTATAATGACATTTTTCTGGTAATTGAAGGATGTATTCTCTCTGCTATACATCAAGATATCTTACATTTATTATAATCTATTATTCAATCTTACTTCTCTTTCAAAGTAAACATTTCATAATGAGAAAAATATGTTTTATGAAATGCTATTGTGCTATTTTGTATGTCATGAAGTATTTCTCGAAATATTAATAACTTTACATGGCAAACAAAGGAACACATAGTAAAACTAAACTATTGGAAAAAAAAATTTTCAAAGAAAAAATCTGGAGTTACAGCGCAAAGAAGCAGAAGTAAGCTTACAGTTTATACAAAATACTCTGCAAAATATGGAGAAGTCTTTCCATTATCATAATAGATTTTTTAGAATCTGCTAGATCATTTTATGAAGCTACTGAATAGGTTATTGTAGCAATGTATATTGTATATGTTAAGGAAATGTAAGTATGTTATATGTTAAGGGTTATGCGTTTTGTTATTTCTTTTTCCTTTTTTCTTTAGTGTATACAGTTTTTATATGTTAAGGGCTTACATGAGAATTTCAGGTAATTTTTTTGGTTGAGTGTTTTCATTTTCTATGTTAAGTTTTTCTTCATATTTGTGTTATCTATATCTACCTGTCAACTGCTTTACTTACAAAGCAGCTGTCTGGAGGAACAATATCTCTAGTGACACTAAATATGACATGGGATTAAATTAGGTTTCCTAACCCTTTCACATATTGGCTCTAAAAATTAAACTGGTTCTCATCAACTACATTTATTTAACAATCTTAATCACAATATTTTTTCTAACATGATCGAGATCATGTTGTTCTGATAACAAGCAAAATGCTTGGATAAAAATAATTTGTTCGCTGGGTGAAATATCACAAGGTAAATTGTCTTTCTAATAGCCTGTACGTGGGGCACAAGTTCCATGGCATCTGGCAATACATTTTCAGGTTCTTCAATAAGGTTAATCCTACTTTCAATTACCATGTTATGATATACAGCCCATGCAGTTATAATATTATTTCCAGTTCTCAAATTTGTTCTCATTTTACACTCTAATATTGCAAATATCCTTTTCCATATCCCAAACACTCACTATAGCATTTCTTGTTCTAACATGTGCCAGATTGTAACGCCTCTCTTTCTCTGTGGCTGTATTTAAGCTTGGAGTCATTAGATATGGGTGGCAGGCATATCCACTATCACTTAACAAATAACCTCTGTAACCACCTGATTCTAGCAGGTCATGCAAGTTTGAGGAAGAAAAATGCGTGAATCATGTACACTTCCATTCCAACGAGTGATTAGCGAAGTGAATCAAAGATCTGCATCACACACACCCATTACATTAACGCAAAAAAATACAACCTTTCCTACATCTATATATAGTTCAGCGTTATCACCATCTATACTAACTATAGGAATGTGGAACTCATCAATACAGCTAATTACACCAAGCACAACACCCATAAAAACAACATTTTCCATAATTTGTCCCTCTTCTGGAGGCTGTGGAAATTCTATGACTCTGGTGCCAGGGAAGCAATAGCTCTTGAGACATTTGCTTACACTTGCTTGTAACATTTCTGAACAGTCAGAAATGGAAAGTTGAACATTCACTGTTGTCATGTATCTGAGAGCCACAAGTAGCTTTAAGATAGGTTGGACTGGGAGACCTGAGGAAGGAAAATTGATGTGTTTTATCATCAAATGCACATACTTCATCTTACAATGAATTTTCTGAATATGGGGTGGAAATGAATACATTTTAGGGGCCTCAGGCATGTGAAATATAATATATTAGGGTTGTTTGGCTGCATATTGGGAAAAGTACATGAGAACATAAGAATAAGATTATAAGGAAGCTACAAAAGGCCCAGAGACCTACATTAGGTAGTTCCTGTTAATCCTATACCTCCTTATTACCTACATACGTATATATAGCCTTGAAGCAAATATATTCTTAGTTCTTTTGGGTCCCGAAGATATTCAAATGTGCCTGCCTTCCGGCCCTATATTCACTAATTGGCAAGCGAGTAGCGTACGGTACTCACTTGCATATTTACCAATTGGCAAGTGAGTACCATACGGTACTCGCTTGCATATTCATCAATTGGTACTCGCTTGCAATTGGTGAATATGTGGCCGGGAGGCGGGAACATTTGAATATCTTCAGGAACCGAAGGAACTAAGAATACGGTCCTAAATAAGTGATCAGTGCATAGCTGCAAACAAGAAAGTGAATATGATGTTAAATCTAATTTCAAGAAATTTTCATCACAAATCACCAGAAGTAAGGAAAAGACTTTATACAGCATTTGTGAGGCCACATCTAGAATACGCAATTCAATTATAGTCACTGAACTACATTAAAGACTGGATAAGGTACAGAGACGAGCGACAAAACACATTCGTACATTGAGTAAACTATCATACGAAGAACGATTAAAACAGTTAGACGTGTTCCCTCTACACAAGTGAACAATTAGGGGAGATATGATTGAAGTCTTCAAAATTCTAAACAATTTAGATAAGATTAATTCAGAAATAGTTTTTGAGATGAATGATGCAACATTGATAAGAAGTAACAACATGAAATGAAAGTATAAATATGCAACACAATTACTCGTAAGTCAAACAATATTGTTAGTTGTTGATCAATGGAACAGACTACCAGCAAAAGAAGTTAGTTAAAAAACCATAGATAGTTTCAAGTCATGATAAGATACATATATCAATGAAACCAGTTTTTATTAACTAATTAATTGATTTGATGCTATGAGCTTTTTATGTTGATAATTGTATTAAATTAACCTTGCTGTCTTACAGATGAGAAGTCTAGTGACAACACATTGTTACTGTTAATCAAGCTATTCCCATCCTAGGATGTACCAACATTAGTGATAGTCTATCATATATCCTCATAACCATAGATGCTAATCTCCTTCACCATGTGTACATTCTTTAGAGAGTCGAAATCGTAGTCAAAATTCCTTTTCTTAGTACATTTGGAAGGAATCCTGTCTGTGATGGAAATGTTGTAATGATCTGACAACCAATTCCTTCCACTGTCAGGTCTTCACCGTGACTAAATTCATCATAGTTTGCCATTCTGATAAGAGAAAATATATACGATTATATCCTGATGAAGTAAACCAACGAAAATTAACATTATGTAATTGATAGAACCAATATATATAAACACTTGTATTATGTTTACAACCAGACTGACATTTCACATGTTAAAATGATTACAAAATATCAGCACACAGCATTCCAATAATTCTTAAATAAATTATGTTTATAACTAACTTACTGTAAGCAGTACATAAATTGTGAAAATTATAGTATAAGCAGGTGTAACCTTGCATTTATACATCTCAGCATAACACTAGTCAACTTGCTTGGCTTGTATCATGAAATAGACTCAAAATTATCAAGAAGGGCTGTGGTTAATTCACATAGGTTTTCTTTATGCTATGATAAAAAAAAAAAAAAAAGGACAGACTCCACAAATAGGGAAGGTTGAGGGGGCTATTTCTTAACCATTCTCGAAAATATTTGGTTTAAGTAGTAATTTACAATATCTAAACCCTCAGCTAGGTAGCCTAGAAAGGATATAAGTATGCCTAACTACCTAGCTGTCTTCCCACTATTACGTATACTATACTATTCTAGGATTAATATGCTATGGAAGGGTACTTCTGTTCATAGTTCCTTAATAAATATACTTCCAAGAATGAAGAAATATGTGCAACTTACCTTAGCTCGCTGGAAATAACATTTACACCAGGCGTATAGTATAACGCAAGCCGGCAGGAACGCTTTCTCTTACATTTATCTGCTCCTAACACAACTGTATACCTATCCTATTCTAGGATTAATATGATATGAAAGGGTGTGTCTGTTCATAGTTCCTTCATAAATATACTACCAAGAATGCAGAAACACATGTATCTTACCTTAAAAAGCTGAAAATAATTAGAATCATACGCCAAAGTTGAGAGGTACGTGTGTCTGCTGCTGCGCTGGTGGCTTCCGTTCTTCATCGACAAATAATTTCTTTCCAAAATCTAACTGTTGTATTTCAATGTTCTGGAGCATCTTCAAGCTACATCAGTATTTTTCATTTAAATTATTTAGTGTCTTTCAAATATCTGAAGTCTCTTAATTGGAATATAACGAAAAAAATTAACAGCAAATTCCGATGATGGCCAAGCCTCGGTTGAGGGGCGAATTTACCCGGCGAATTTACCCGGTGGTTCCAATAGTGTGCGTATACTACGACGACTTACAATATCGCGACCCGGCGCCACGGTTGGTACGAAATGATTTGAGATACGGCCCTATGAACGAACACAATCAGCATGCGAATAATACAATTTAGAAAAACTTGCCGCCACGTCATTGGATGATTGGAGGCACAGCGGCAGCAACCAACCCTCAGTCAGCTCTGGTCTGTGAGCGTATGTGCACGTGTCTGCTTGTTGGTGTGTGTGGGTGCGGTATAGCGACAAAAGCTCCTGCTTCTTGTTACCACCACAATGGAGGTTGATTTGATGATGGAAAGTGTTATAGTGCACGGCGCGATCATGGAGGGTGTTGAGGCTATGGAGGTGATGATGGTGGCGTGAGTTGTTGAGATGGTTAATGTGGTGGTGGTGGTGGTGGTGGTGGTCGGAGGTCATGGTGGATGACAAGTTAAAGGGTTGGAAGTTAGGAAAAGTTCAAGAATGTTGGGCGTGTCTCCAAGGCGGTGAGGGATACTAGTAGGGAACTGCACCAGCTGCTCTAGGTCATGAAGGATAGCAAAGTTGAAGACTCTTTCACCAGGTTGGTCAGTGAAAGAAGATGAAAGCCAAAGCTGGTGGTGAATATATATATATATATATATATATATATATATATATATATATATATATATATATATATATATATACATATACATATACATATATATATATATATATATATATATATATATATATATATATATATATATATATATATATATATATATATATATATATATATATGATGTCGAACTTGAACTTAACACCTTCATCGCAAACTTGGATGAGAAACTTGGTCAAACACGTGATGTTTTAAGAAAATTGTATCATATATCATAGTATTTATGTTAATGTATAAGTTTGACACACTGGTCTACTAACTGTTTCACGAACTCTTAATCTACTGCTTCAATTTTGTTAATTCCGTTGATATTTTCAAATCCTCTTAAGCATTTTTGTTATCATAGTATTATTGTTTTAATTTTATACTAATGGAGGAGTATTTCACTCACTTAGCCTTATCACGTAACTGCTGTTCCCCAAACTACACTCACATCACGCAAGCACTCATTGTACTTTTTTTTATAAATATTTTGTTGGTAGTTTCAAAAAGCAGGCGATAAAGAACTACAGCATAACTCAGCATTGCTCTTTTGAATGACGTGGTTATTTATCAGGTTAATTAATTCACTGTACCTTCAAATTGAATGGATGGACAAACATTAATTGGCGCTTATATGATTTTTTGACAATACATTATATGTAATAATTACTCCAATATATTATTTCTTGTCTGACCCCTTAATGTGGCCTACCTTTACAATGTATTCCATTCTATTCCTCATTTTGATTTTCCAGATTTTGGTACATTTGATTTTCTGCACTAGTCTACGAATGATTACATTTGAATCAATATATTTTTATATCTTGTGAAGTTCTCTGCATTTATAAAATTATAATTTCAGTGCCATTCTGATTTAGTGAACGATATTTGTATTAGTTTGTCTTTTATTCAAGACCGATTTTCATTGTATGCAAATACACTTATGCATCTAATTAAGAAAAAAAATTCTAGAGATTAGACAATTTTTCAGCATTTTATGAGTAACATTTCATTCAAAAGAGGCCAAGTATTTTTTCTTTTATTTTGTTGTAATTGTCTTCATTCAGAATAGGTCGTGGTCTTTTATATTTTGTTTTTGGGTTTATTATGCAAGAACAGTATAATTTTAGTTGGGCTCACTCAAATTTCCAAATATCTGCTGTGAGGTACAAAGGGGTACAAAGGAAAAACAGACATCAACAGTCCTACTGGATCTAACGAGACTGTCTGTTTAGCTCCACTACTAGTACTATAATATCTACTTGATAGAGACAAAAGGACAGCAAGTGGAAGGCGCCTCCCCACTCACACCTCCCTCCAGCCAAAGCTGGCTGGAAGAGAAAGTGATACCATGTAGTATGGTAAAACTATCTTGGAATTTTTATAGGAAGGTGATAAAAACAAGGAGTAATCTATGCTAAAAAAAAAAAAAAAAATACACAGTAGTGGACTATTCGACTTGGTGAACGGATGCTAAGTGCTTATCGAGTTTTTCTTAAACGATTCACTTGAAATACTATTAACTATTTGTGCTGGAAGATAATTCCAAACATTTACGATTCTATTGAAGAAAAAG